>CM048653.1:1398901-1598901 GCA_026413185.1 Pueraria montana var. lobata
CCCCTTCGGGAATTTGCGGTGCCTTTATCGCGAAAAGTTATGCGAAATGCACATATAATTTGCCCATATCCGACCTCCCAGTCAAAAGTTATGCCCTTTCAAACTTTAAGCCTTCCATGTCCTGCATGTACGTGCTTATTTCATGCCTCGTAACTTGCTCTCCCGAAATGCGATCCGGCTCATCTCCGTGTCCGTACGAAGCTTAAACAGATACCTACATTTCTCGTGAACACATCATCATCTCGTTCACCCTGCATCTTGGACACATTTCAATTTCAACTTCCACATGTCCTTCAATCTCACGGTTTACATAGGTGCGCTATTTTCATCATATCTTCAGCTATACGCCTCCAAATCACATCAAACCACTGCCAATATCTCAATAACACATTTATCTACAACTTTCATCAACACAACAAAACTTAATCAGGTCATCTTATTGGTCGTTAATTCATCAACATGGAAAAAATGTGAAGTTAATACTTACTAACAAATAACTAACTAACTAACGTACATATAGATATAGACATAGACTTTCTCCTCGAAAAGAAATATATTTTGACACTTATTTATTTTTATTTTTAACTTTTTTATTTATTAAATTTTTTGTTTTCTTTTTTTTTACTATATTTTTTATTAAATTATTTATCTATGTATTTATTTGATTTTATTATTTAGTATTTAAAATTTGATATTTTATTTTATTATTTACTATTTCATATTTAATATTCGTTATTTCTTATATTTTCTATAGTTTTTTTTTAATTTCTTGAAAATTCAATTCTTTTATTTTCTTATTAATTTTTTTTACTTATCTATTTATTATAATTAAATTTTTTATCTATTTATTCTCATTTATTAATTTTAACTTTTTATTTATTTATATATTTCAATTCTTTAGTAATTTATTCATTCTAATTTCTTATCTACTCCTTGTTGCAAAAGCATTATTATTATGTTTATGATTCTTTAAATTTTAATTTATGTTGTTTTTGCTATGCTAAATTTTAATTTAAATAATTGTTTTTTTAAGTCGGCCATTTTTCGAAAAATCCCCTCTTATGAAACTCTCATTAATTATCTTTTGTAGTTAACATTGTACACATTTGAGGGATAAAAATATACTTAAACTTTTTTTTTATTTCCGTTTTATCTAATAAATTTATTACTCGATAAGTTTTGACTGTCACTCTGTACTGTTAATTGCTGTAGTCATCTTTATATTGGCCATCCATCATGTCAAGTAATAATATGCCTCATATAATTTTATAATGCATGCACACACTGTATATTATGTTTCCCCATCATGTTTGCTCATAAAATGTATCTACTCCACTTCATCATGTTTGCTCATAATGATAGTGTGTAAGTGCACCCACTCATTTAGAAAAAAAAATCATAAGTAAAATTGTTTTTGACAGAAAATTACAAATAAAATCTTATATTTTTGTATTTTTTTCCCTACAGTTTTATATATTTGAAGCCACTTATTTCAGTTTTTATAATCTGCCCCCACTTCTAGAAGGTGAAATTATTTCTTGTTGGGAAAAGGTTTTCCTGTTATCATCATTTCTGCACACCATTTTACATTTCACTAGCTGATATTTTAAATTTGCCCAGATAATGACAACAATAGCCAGTATTTTGAGGGTAATTTCCAATTAAACATTGGCCACAGCAGTTATTATATACTTCCTCACTGTATTCTGGAAACCATTACATTTGTGACCCTGCGAAGTTATGCAATGCTATGCACGGCATTTGTTGTCAGAGTATTCCAATCAAGAACATGCATATGCCCTTTGTGCTGACCCCTTTATGCTGCCATTAAGTTATTTATAAAGTTTTTCAATTATTTCAAGTTTTACATTGTTATTTGTACTTTGGCTTTATGTGTCTTTTTCAGAAGCAGAGGTACATGGAAAACAAAACCATGTTCAAACAGAACTCAAGTACCAAACCATTATTTTGTGTAACTTGTTATTTGTAGAGTAGGATCTAACGTCTCAACTGTTGTTATGATTTCACTTTTTACATTTCTACCTCTTCATACTCATATCTATCGGTTTATGTTTATGGGATAAAAGATGTTTCTAGGTGATTTTTAATTAAATAAATGAGAAATCTCTGTTTGGTTAAATGGCTATGCCTATGGCTACGCTTTTTCTGAATGCAACTTTGGGATGGGAAGACAGGGTGGGGGACAGTGGGCGATTGGTTTTGTTTATAGTAATAAACAAAACAATGGGTGGTGCAACTATTTAAGCCTCCTTTCCTCGGAGGGCAAGTCACCCTCTCTCTCTCTCTCTCAAGCCATCTCTTGGCCAGCTGCATTACTTGCACCAACTGATTTCACAAACAGTAAATGGATAATTGCTATTAACAGGTGTATTCTGTTTGTTGATTCTGTCTAGAATTGATCTTATGTACCCCCGAATGAAAATACGAAATTCTGGCTTTTGGGACAGGGACAACAGGCTAATTAAGTCATACTGTAAGAGAGACTAGTATAATTTTCCCCAAGTTAAAATATTGTGTAAAAGATTCAGAGATTGAGAGACTAGTATAATATATTAGAATCTAATAATTATTAGAATCAATTTCTATTTGTTCATCACAATTGTTACTTTTGTTTACTGATTCCTTTGGTTTTGATTTTGATTGTTGATAACTTAGTTAGTATTTTACACTTACAACATTAAAGTTGATACTGCTAGTTTGGATTAGAGAGTTAAATTTAAAGCTTATTATTCAGTTTTACCATGTATTTCCTTTTCATATATCTTGTAGTTCCATTTCCTACAAATTTCTTAGCCACACAGCCAGATTTTCAAATTACCATGTATTTCTTTTCCTTAGACATAATATGGAGATATTCTACTTTCCCTTTCTTCATTAGGCCAAGGTAGCACCACTGCTTGCCAGGTCCAACTTGCTTGCTGATTACCAGAGATATTGAGTTGACAAATCTTGTATTGGGCTTTGAACAGGTGATCATCTTTATTCTCCAATGCCTGTTTCCTTTAGCTATATTTCTCTTCAAAGAAACTTCTTAAACAGTCCATTTCACTTTATCTTTCTCGTAATGTGTAATGAATACTTTGTATGTTGTGGCTGTGGGACATTACTCTAGCATCTTTGAATTTTTTTATTACATTGTTGTCCCTTTTATGTTATATCTCTTGCTTACCTACTGGAACAAGGATTGGCCATATGTGTGTAGCAACTGATGGAGCTTCAAGAACTCAACTGCTTCATTAAGTGTTAAACTAGAAAAAATTAACTATTAAACTAGAAAAAATTAAGGTGGTGCAGATATTAACTACATACATACAGTATAACATTAGTTTTTTAAGTGCACTGATAATGGATGCATGGTGGTGTGGTGCAGAAAGCAACATAGAGCCTAATATCAGTTATCCTTGTTTTGAACTGCCTGCCACATAATTTGTTGGTTTGCATATGGAGGCAAGCCGACAAAGAAAGATGGATTTCAAAAATATAAGAGGAAGTGGAATTTTATATCTTATTTCATTACTGTTGAGTTTTCAATAGTATCAACGAAATGGTGAGTGGAACTTCAAAGTTTTCAAGGTTTGTTTAGAAACTGGACAAACACTATATGGGTGTTGTTAGCATTTTGTTCAATGCTAAATTTCACATACTAGATGGTATTCGAATAATAAATACTTTAGGTTTTATTAATTAACTAATTAATTAATTAATTAACTAATTAATTAATTAATTAACTAATTAACTAATTAATTAATATCACAGTACATATCCAAATTAGGAAAAAGAAAAAGGAAGATTTTTATGTTTACTAATTATATGTTTCATTTATTCTTATATGTTTCATTTATTCTTATACGTGTTATTTTTTTTTCCTTTTTATATGTTTCATTTATCTTGTCAACTTGGTGCTTTGATGTTAAGAAATTGATATGTTGCTTTTTTGCTTGATTTATCTACTAATCCAAGTTATATTTTGAATAATTTATAATGTTAATTTTATCTACTTTTTTAAATTTCTTTTAATGCATGCATCAATTAAGTGTATCGGAATGTATCTCTCTGTATTTCATATGAGGGATCCACCACCTGCTCTCACGACCTGATCAAGTGATTTGCAAAATGCAACCACCTCTCATCAACTTCTCCTGCGGATGGATAAACAACTGCCAACACAGTGGGGTGTCGAGGAATAGTCTGGGTATAACCATATTGGCATAATACCCTCTCTGGAAAATGCAAATGCATGTTAGAGCCCCATCTAATGAATCCAGAGAATAAAGATATCAACTCAAATGCTCAAACTACACGATGCTTGTCATATGGCCTCCAAGAAACTTTATCTGTGGTCAGCTCATCCAACTGTGAACGATAATGGCTGATCGATAACAACTTCCCAGGCACCCAACGGCTGCATCGTGGTAATGACTCAGTGTATTTCTTAGCTAGTATCCTCAACTCGATAGTAGGGAAATGCTCGTAGATCCATGCTTGTGTCAAAAACAACAAAGCAAAAATTATGGTAAATACGTTTAGTTTATACACATGAAATATAACATAGGTAACATACTAGTAGTTACCTCTATAAGAGTAACATAACCGTCGACCTGCCTTGTCTTAGCAAAACTGGCATCACTAAGATGCTCATACATATGAACCAGTGCAGCTGCACCCCATGCATATCCCCCGCACAACTGAAGGTCACGGAGAAGCGGTAAGAATCTCACACTAACAACGCTGAAACTCTTGTCAGCAAAGATGGTAGACCCCACTAGATGCAACAAGTATGCTCTAGCAGCCTGCGTCCATTGCATCGTGGAGCACTTCTTTGCATATGTTAGGTTCTAAGACCTTGGACGATGTCCAACTCCTCCTGTTTCGGTTTTGATGATAATAACTAAAGGATAAATTTTGAAGTATCTAATGATCTAGTTTGAGTGTTATAGGAATTACATCGTCCAATCCCGCAATGGTATTGTATCTCTCAAACCTGGACTGTATGTTTTAATAAAGAAAACGTCCAAATGTGTTTTATAAAGAACCCTACAGGCAGCGTCCAATGCTCCTGTGAAAGCAAGCGTCCAACGCTTGAATAACACTCACTGTTGTTACTATCTTGAAAATACGTTTTCTATGATATAAGGCAACGTTCACTCTCTCATATTTTAACATGCCATTCTGTTTGATCTTTTCGAATAGTACTGAACAGGAAAAGAAGAAGCTTCTCTCTGCAGAAAAGTACGAGTAGGAGAGGCGCTACAAGTACGGCTGTCACTTCCATCACTTCACTCTAAGTCAAAATGTGACAACGGCCATATGCTACAGAAAGAATCGCTCTTGGAAAAGGAACAGATCCCTCAACGGATATCTTTCAACAAGCTTCCTATATATAGAAGAATGAGCTCACATATCAGACTGACGAAAATTGATAAAGAGCTGAATCCCTGTCAAAACGACTGGACGATCATAAGCGAAAAGAGCATTCATCTTAGCTTTGCTAAGCGAGTCTATATACTCATTATTATTGTAATATCCTCTCAGTGAGAGTTAAATTTTACTTACAATATCAAACAATTCTGTTTGGAAAGCCAGAAGTGGCTTAGTGTTAAAGAATACTTTTGTTTGTTTATTGTGTTTAATCTCAAGGGGAGATTAAGGGTGTGCCAGAAGTGGCCTAGAGAATACTTGTAGCCAGAAGTGGCAAGGTTAGAATACTTGAGAGTAATCAGATTTTGATTAGTAGAACCCTTCAAAAGTTTTTGAAGGAGAACTGGACGTAGCTCAGTTGAGTGAACCAGTATAAAACTAAGTATTATATTCTCTCGCTCTCTAGCTTACTTGCATTTCTTTTAAACTATCTCTTCAACATATTACGAAAAGGTTTCTATACACCTTTTATCTAAGTTTACCTATTACGTGTATTTAAACGAAAAAGAAGAAGAGTAGTTTCTTTGGACTGTTGTTTTTTAATCGGCTGGACGATAGCTTGTTTTTCTGTTTTACTAAGTTTCTGTAAAACGTAAAGATACACTATCTTCACATTAGCTAAAGTTTTCCAAAGAAATTTTAAATACACTATTCAACCCCCCTTCTAGTGTATTTCTCTACATTTCAGCATACACGTCCCACAAAAAGCTTAGGCGCACATGTCCCCCTCTCGTGAATCTGGTCTCTGCATTTGCATCTTCAAATGACACTCTTAATAACTCAATCAACACGGGATTAGCACTCGAAGCATGCAAACGAGTGTAGCTGTAAAAAGCTCCAATAACGGGGATATGTAGCAAAGATGACACATCATCAAGTGTGATTGTCATCTCTCCGATGGGCAAATGGAATGTGTTGGTCTCCTTATGCCACTTCTCAACAAAAGCACACAACAATCCCTTATCTGTAGTTTCATAACTACATTCAGTCAATGGGAATAAGCCAGAATCCTTCACCACATCCTTTATTTTCTCGTGTGGGGGGCCAAAGGCTCTCAACTTATGTCTGTGTGATACCACCTTTAACTCACCCCGATCCTACAAGTAATTACAAATGATAAATAATTAAAATTAATGAATCAATGAAAAAAAACATGTATTATTTATTAAAATAAATTATGGAAAGATGTATACCAATCCCTGCCACAAATCTTAGGCTACGTGATCAGCATATAATGTGAGGACTGATGTGTCCTCAGGCCAGCCACCAAACTCAACAACATCAGCTGCTTTTGGCTCCTCCTGTTGCTCCATCTCCTCATTCTCCTCATGCTGAACAACATCAACAGCTCGTCTACAACGCCTGCGTGTAGATGCAGTGGGTCTCACACGTTGGGACCAATTGGCACTCCCACCTCTAGTGAGTGTCATTTCTGCACAAATATCAAATCAAATATATAACAACCACAACTAAATGATGTGTAAATGTATATAAGAACAATGACAGAGAAATTTTGTCACACATAAATAATTTAATATTACCTAATGGCTGTATGTTAAGTGTGAAATCCTAATTAAACCTTTGCCTTTTTTTTTGAACAAGGCATCACACCCCTCGTTAATTTGTTCCTATACAATTACAAATTAAATTATGTTAAATATCATGTTAAACAATTACAAATTAAATTATACAATTACAAATTAAATTATGTTAAATATCATGTTATACAATTACAAATTAAATTATACAAATTAATTTCTTATGGATTACAAATTAAATTATACAATTACAAATTAAATTATGGAATTTTAATTTATTACGGATTATGCAATCCGGAATATTTAGGGAATTCTGGAAATGTATTACGGAGTACCCATTCCGTAATACAACAATGTATTACAGAATGGGTATTCCATATTACATTTTCGGAATTCCCTAAATATTCTGGATTGCATAATCCGTAAAAGGGCATGTGGAGGTGTACTACGGAATAGCCATTCTGTAACATAACAAGACATATTACGGATTACTCATTCCGTAATATATCTTGTTATGTTATGAAATGGATATTCCGTAGTACAACTCCACATTTCCCTTTTACGGATTATGCAATCTGTCAATCCTAAAAGCAAAAAAACCACCAATATTTAACCAAACAAACCACTTACTATCGTGGCTTCAATGGCAGAGGTTGAGGACGCGAAAGACAACTCTCGTCAATGTAGATGACGCTCCAGTGAAGAATGGGGTGCGATGTGCAAAACGAACAAACGGAGTAGGGAGAGGTGCTAGAAGCAACAAAAATTTGAGGTGTAGTAGCGAAGGTGGGGTGCCGCGGCGCTGAAGTAATGAAAAGGAGAGGTGTTAGGGTTATTTGGAGGATGGGGTACGCTGGAGGTAAGGAATAAAGGAAGAGTTCAAAATAAAAGGGAAAAAGGGCAAAAGAGTTTGCGCAGGTGGTTTATTATTTCCATTGGGGTGTTCCAAGAAAAAAGAGGTGCATTAAGTAATTGCCTGGCTTCTATAGGTGTTTATTGCACTTTTGAACTTTTTTCCAAGATGGACCTGATCAATGGGCACTAAGCCAAGATCCAAAAGAAAAAATGCAATTATTTTGAGTTACATATTCAAACAATCTAATGAATTTATTCACTATTTGTTTTGTGTTTTGCAAGTTACATCATATTATGGTTCGCTGGTATCTATCTATCTATCTATTATTCATTATAGTCGGAGGAATGGTGGGATTTGGTGTATCCAACGAAGGAGCTAGAGCCATTTTTTGGGGTTCTTCACAATTAAAGAGAGCAGCTGTGAGCCTGTGAGTAGGGGTGTTCGCGGATTGGATTGGATCGGTTTTGAAGGAAAATATCATCTGATCCAATCACTTCGGTTTTCCTAATTCATCATCCAATCGATTTTCTTCAAGATTTTAATCCGATCCGATTCGATCCAATTTAAAGCCGTTTGGATTGGATCGGTTTTCGGTTTTAATCTTAATTTTATTTTTTTAATAAAATATTAAATAAATAGTAAGATATATAATACATATAATAAAAAATAATTCAATAGATCAAATATTTTATTTATACGTCATTGTATAACTATATCAAAACTATATTTTTTATAACTTGATAATTATATTTATGCATCTTAACTCAAATAGTTAGAAAAAAATTATCTTTAATTAAATATTTTTATAAATAGGTATAAATTATGTAATAATTTTACAAATATATAAGAAATACAAATATATACATGAGTGATATTATCAATTTAAGAATAAAAAAATATACATATATAAAAGTTCGGTTTGGATTGGATTGGGTCGGTTTTGAAGATCAAATCCGAAATCCGATCCAATCCAATAAAAAATTTCGGTGTTTCAAATTTTTGATCCATTCGGTTTTCAGTTTATTCGGTTTTCAATTTTTTGGATCGGTTTATGAGCACCCCTTTATGTGAGTCTGTGACATTTTTGTTCTACAAATGCATTAGGATTTAGGAGGGTATGCTCATTTGTTAAATATAATTTTTTTTGAGTTTTTGTTAAATAGAATTTAATCCAACATGATAACTGATATAGTTAATCAAGTGGCATGCCAACATATTATTGATATGCCGTCTCTAATATTTAATATAATGTAAATTACTAAATAGGACTTTTAATAAATTATATTATAATTCTAATTATTATTTTTGTTTCTTAATAGAGTTTGACATTTCAAATTATTGGAGTAATTAATTTTAACCAATAGTTAATATATTTGTCAGATATGAACACTTTTCATATAAGGATAATAATATCTACAAGAAAATTTAATAATATTTTATCATTAAAAAATATTAAATTATCAAGTTGGACTTTTATATAATTTTTTATATAGCTTCTATCTTCTTAGTTTTAGTATTCATTTAATTTTGATTAAAATATAAGAACTTGGATTCTCAAAATTGGGTCTTTATTTTTCATACCACTAGGTTAAGTTATGCACATCTCATATCCTAAAAAAGGGTCTTCCATAATAAGAATTTTGGCATAATAATATATAGAAAGTGATGATCATGTGTCTTTCATTAAATGAAAAATAAATGTCAACTGAACATTTGACCCAATAATAAAAAATTGTTTCCAACAAAATAGCAATGTGATTTCAAATTATATATTATTGAGTAAAAAAAATACAAGTTTTACATAATGAGATACGAGTTTTACATTTACTTTTATAGTGTGAAGCAAATATTTCATAGATAAATATTGTAGAATATATTCAATAAGATATTGTTAAATATAAAAATAATTTTATATTAATGATTTTATATAATTAAATATTGTCGAATAAATAATGCATGCATTGAAAGTGTAAATAATTTTTACATTGTCATCTAATCACAAATCGTCATATAGGGTAAGTTTGTTGTTTTTAACAATAATAATTACATTAAAAGTCATTTATTATTGATTGACAATGTAATTTTTTTTATATTGATAATACGTAAAAATTAAACTCATATAAAATATTCTAAATATAAATATATCAAAAATAAAAATAATAACATAATAAATTATTTATATTTAATATTACATTTCAATAAACAATTACAAAGGTGAAGAAGAATAATCACATGGAAGGAAGAGTTTCACATAAGTAAGACCAAAATAAGTGAAAATATAAGTTTACTATACAATAATTATGGTTTATATTATATTTTTTATTGATTTTGCTTATATTTATGTGAAATTCTTCATTAGCTATCAATTAGGGATGACAAAGTGTACCCCGGACCCTACGGGTACCCGCAAAAATATCCGCAAGCAGGTCGGGTAAATACCCGCTTATTGGGGCTGGGGCTGGGGCTGGGGACTACGAATTTTTGGCGGCGATGGGTGCGGGTACGGGTACTATAGTACCCACCCCGCCCCGCCCTGCACCTAACATATACATACACACACACACACAGATATATATATATATATAATTAAAATATCTTAAGTAAATGATTATGTTATATATATATATATATATATATATATATATATATATATAATTTTTTTCTATTAAAAAATAATTTTATATTTTCCATAAACTATAATTATCTTTATAATGTTGTTTATTTATGACTTGATTTTGGATGAATCAATTTTATGTTTTCTTGTTTTTAATTTTATGTTTGAATGCTTTTAATGTTATGTTTGGATTATTTAAGCTTGAATTTCAATTTACTTGTAGTAATTTTTTAAGTAACATGTAGTCAAATTTTTACTATAAATTTTTTAATTAACATGCAGTCAATTTGAAACATGTAGAAAAGTTTTAAAAAAATTTAACATATTCATACATTTTTTACTATAAGTATAAAAATCTTAAATGATAAATAAAAGATGAAAATTATAAATATTAAATTAAAGAAGGATCTATATAAAGGCAAAAGTCATAAGAAGGGGGGGTTGAATTGTGACTTATAAAAATTTTCGCAAACTTTTATAAACAGAGTGTAGCGTTTGATCAGATATATAAGGTTTAAGAAAAACGTTTCAACAGACGATAACTCAACAGATGAATGTCTTTTTAAACGAAATAGGTTTTAATCACAACCCAAAGTCAGTTCGAAGTAGTTATAAGAGATGTAAGACAAAGAAAGACAACATAGGAGTTTAGACTAGTTCGTCACCCCTAGACTACGTCCAGTTCTTGGCAAACCACCAAGTTCCAATAACTTATCACAAGTTATAAGTATTTTTCACTGCCACTTCTGGCTCACCCAAGTAGTATTTCACACTTAACCTCTCCAAGCTAAAACCTAAGTATTCTTTACTACCAAGCCACTTCTGGCTCTAAAACAAATCACTGGATTTGTTTTTACAAAGGGCGCGCAGGCTTTAGAGCTATCGTGTTACAGACGAATATACAAGATTAAGAGCTAAGTCTTTTTCTCTCAGGATATACAAAGTGGTTTGAGAGCTCTTTACAAAAAGAATGAAGGTTTGAAAGAATGATTGAATTTGAATTTAGTTCATGTGTGTTTAGTATTTCAAATCTTCTTCTATATATACACTTCCTGAGGAAGTAACAGTTGTCTCTAAACGGTCTTCTTTCTTACGTCTGACCATCATCTGAAGGAGGGTGGTTGAGGGCATTTAATGCGAGCATTAAATGCTTGTCACCAACTACTCATTCTGAGCTGATAAAGTATTTTGCTTATCTTTCTTGAGATATACTCCAAATCCTTCTGCTGCAGTGGTCACATCGCTTGTTCAGACAAGTACTAATTGTTAGCTGTAGCGCGTCTTTTGAGGCGTGGGAAGCTTCAGAAACTTTGACTCTTCTTTCTATTCCGTTTTATGCACTTCGACAAATCCTAAGAGGATGTTCTATGAACATTCCCTGAAAAACAGATAACAAAATGATAGTGTATTTACTATGCCTTTAAATGCTTCTTCAGACTATAGCATCTATCTGCGTATCATCTGTATCTTACAGACGCAGATACAACGTTTTCGTCTGTTGGCATTTATCAGACGCAATCTTTTTACTTAATATTTGTTTTGCATATAATGAAAATAATTGAGGGTCCTGATTCGTCTTATGACTCAACAATCTATTAAATATCTTAAAAAATAAGATATACTATTTAACTTTTCCTCATTTAATAAATAAGTAGTGTTTTAGCCCGTGCAATGCACGAACTTATTCAAATTTTCACTATGTTATTTATATAGTCAGCCTCCAGTGCTTTCTTGTCCTCTAGAGCTTGACGCAGGGCTTTCCGGGTTGCCCACAGTTTAGTGTATAGATCATGAACTTGTTCTTCTGAGATGAAGGGTCTGAATGATTCAATGATCTCGTTTGGGTCTTCCACTATACCCAGAATAAGCTTATCAAAGAAGAAAGTTGAAAATGGAAGTTCGACGATGAAAGAAAAGTCCTTGTCAGATTGATAAAAGAACTTGGTCTTCCAGGGCATGAGCTTGGAGGCACTTGATGTAGACAGAAACCCTTGATGTCTGATGCACTAGTAGCATCTGCCTATCTTCAAGTGGTACCCATCTATAGGAGGCTGTAGATCTTCAGATGTTCTTGTAGTAGCAGGCTTTTTATAGATGGCTTCAATCTCCCATCTGAAGGGCCTGCCTCTGCGTACTAGAATATTCCTCCGAGGAGAGTCATCATCTTCTTCAATTTTCTCTTTACCCTTATAATTCAAGATTGGAAGTATGGGAATGACCTTATCCACAACAAGCTTGAATTGGGTCTGAGAGGAGGCCACATAGCAAAATTGTGTGCCTAAGAAGTGGGGCATCGTCTGTGCTCGACGTTGAATCTGCCTTAAAGAGTTCTACCTTTTTTTGATTTCTTCCTTGTACGTCTGCAGCTTCATCCTTAGCTCTGCAGAGTAGTCTGAAGATTCCCAAAGACTGAAGGTTGGACTTGCTTCAGGGTCGTCCAAATTGATATCTTTAGAGTAGACAGAGCGATCTGCCCCAGCATGATTCCAGGGAAGAATCATGTTGAGGTATGTAAGCATATCCATCATCTGTTGCAGATTAACAGGCTCATAAAAGGGAACCTCGTCGGTGAGCACTGAGAGTCTTCTCCAAATGGATGCTCCAGGTGGATAGCTGCATCTGCCACGCAGATTATGCTCGAAGATAATGGAGTTTAAATCTGGTGCTTTTGTCTGTCGTGGAGGAAAGATTCTGAAATAAGGTTCCTCTTGATAGCATGAGAGCGCAGCCAGTTCCTCCTCTGGTAGCACTTCGTAGTTGGGAAGAATGAAAGGATTTATTCCAAGGACACCCTTCTTTCATAACTCAACGAAGTTGATGGAATCAAGCAGGAAAGCTTGATCCTCATCTATGCAGATCCCTTTTCTTCTCCATTCCCTATTGCAGTGTTCCTATTCATTGACTCTGGGACACTTCCACCCACGACAATAGCGAACGTTGACATCGGGGTCTGATGGTGGTTGCACTGGAGGAAGAGGGATGTTGGGGCTGCGTCTGATAATCCAGTCATAGCCTCTGTACTTTGGAGCAAAGTCTATGGCCAGACTTCCATAAATGTATCCTAGCGAGAGAGTGGCCTTTGCAGCGTACCTTCTGCATCTGAACAACTTGTCTTCAGTTAGAGTCTGCAACTTTTCATATGTCTAAGTCTGAGGTGCAGAGGTGGGTTCAGATGATGAGCCACCATAGATGACCATCTGCCTTGAGGCACGGTCTATGTTTGATTGTGCTAAGTGCTCATCTACTCGTCGCTCATCCTCTTTAGTGACTGGTCTGTAGATGGCACGTGGGCCAGAATCATCGGTCTCTACAAGATCTTCTCCAATTTCCAGACCTTGTGCACTTGCTTCTAGTGAAGATTGTAGAAGGGCTTTGTTTAGCTCTTCGATTTTAGCTTCGTCTGCGTCGTCATCAACGGTGAGCGTTTGAAGTGTTAGTTGTTTGTTGGCCTCTTTTGTAGATGCAATTACTGCTGTTTGAACTAGGGCAGATTCAATACGCCCTAGATCCTCTATGGCTGTTCTATTCTGTTCTCCCTCAGAAATAGTCTTATTAGACTTAAGAACACCCTCTGCCATGTCAGCGTCTTCCTTAGCTTTGTCTGAAGGGACTGAAGCTTCTTCATCAGCCTTCCTTTTCAGCTCTTCAGCTGATAGAGTCTTCATGGATTCTACTACAGATTGCTCCAACTCAATTTGTTCCTTTGCTTCAAGGCTTTTGTCCAACTTAGCCTTTTTGGCAGCTTCTTTCCTTGAAAGCTCCTGAGCTTTCCTAACGGCTGTTGCTTCCTTTTTGTTGGCTGGAGGAGGAAAAGATGAGGTTTTAGGTTTGGGTGAAGGCTTGGATTTGGGAGAGGTGTGAGGTTTGGGTGAAGGAGAGATTTGGGGCTCAGAGGTAGCTGCATCAAGAATCTTAACATATGATTCTAGAGTTTGGGAGGGTGCAGGTTGAGTTTCGATTTGAGATGTTGTCTGCGTTGGTTCTGGTGAGGTGGTGAGTTTGGCTTTGGTAATGATGCGGATTTTTGTAGCTCTAGTGAAAGGCTTTTTGAGAGGTGGTTCAGGGATTGGTTTAGATGGAGTGTCTGAAGCCTTTCTCTTTAAGGATGAGGGAGGGTCTGAGGATGGTTGTTGTGTAGGCTTTTTGGGTTGGTCAGAGAGAGGTTGGGTGCGTCTGGTGGTTGGTTTCGTGTGTGAGGGTTTGGGCTTGGGTAGTGCCTGTTCCTTTGAAACAGACGCAGGTTTATCTGTTGATTCCTCCATAGGCTCCTTCTTTACTTTGGTGCCTTGCTTCTTTACCCATTCATGAAACTTGTGAGCTATTCCCATTCTCACAAAAGTTGTTCCTGTCACCTGGGTAACTCCTTCAGATGCATCAAACTCAGACAAATTAACACCAGCATCCCTCATGAGTTGAGTGAACAACATGCAGTAAGGGATGGGGTTCTTCTGCTTCTTTGTGGAGAATCTGTCCTTGCAGGGCTGCTCCAGATGATAGAAGATTAGATCTGAAAGGTTGATCTTCTCTCCTATAACAATGTTGTAGATGCAGAATCTGTCCCTTTCACTCATGTGGTCCCTTGACCCTGTCCTTGGGATCACGATGTTGAACAGCATGTTATGAATGACTCTGCATACATTAGTCATGTTGGCAGACCTAAGAAAGCTCTTCAGTGCTATAACTTTCTTCTTGGGGTCTTCGTCTGTAGGCCTTACCCGGTCATAGAGAAGCTTGTCCACCATTTCTTGGGTGATGGTCATCTCCCAATCTTTGTCAAAGACCAAACCCACTTCAGCACAACCAATAGCCTTAGCTATGGTTGCAGGGCTGATCTCCATTTCCGTCTGACCAATCGTCCCCTTGATGCATTGGACGTCTTCCATCTTCGTTGTCCCCTAGAAGAGGGCATAGGGACCATGGTACCAAACATTGTGTTTACCAACAAAGTTGGTCCACCTAGCCCTAGTGAACATGTCCTGAACGTCAAAGCCCTCCTTTGTAAGTTCGTTCAGACTCGCCCACTTTCCAGGAATGAAAAGCTCCTTTGGAAAAGTTGCAACTGCTTCGTCCACGTTGCGCATGAGTGGAGTAGCAGAAGATGCGGTTTGCATCCTTGGTGCCATTGTTCTCAGAAAGATTTTAGGTTTTAGAAAGAAGAGATGATAAAGTTTTGATCTTTGAAATCTTTGAGAAACCCAGAGTTTTTCAGAAAGATAAGGAAGATCAAAAGAACCTTCTTTTTTAGGCACTTCATCCTTTTATACCAGAGATGAGAAAGGAGAGAGAACGTCATAAAAAGAGCAGTTTTAATACTATTAAAAACTTTTCGAAAACTGTCTCATCATGGCAAAAGGGGCGGCGCACGTTTCGAGAGAAAAAATGAAAAGACATATAACCGTTGAGAACGTGGGCACCATAACGTCTGTATACCTGAACACACATTAGTTCCAACAGATTAAAGAAGAGAAAGTTAGACGAAGGGTATCATATGGTAAAATGCTAATGTTTAATCTGAAAGCATGTGCATATGCAGATGATTCCTTATACAGACAAAATGATCTTCAGACAAAGGCTTTGTAAATATATCAGCCCATTGGTGATCTGTATCTACAAACTTAATATCGAAAACACCTTTTTGAACATAATCACGAACGAAATGATATCTGATTTCAATATGCTTTGCCTTAGAATGTTGTATGGGATTTTTAGATAAATTGATTGCATTAGTATTGTCACAATATACAGGTAGATTTTTTTTCATAACTAGAGTAATCTTCTAACTGATATTTTACCCATAGCAGCTGTGAGCAGCAACTTGCAACAGACACATATTCTGCTTCTGCAGTAGATAAAGCAATAGAGTTCTGCTTCTTGCTTGCCCATGAGATGAGATAGGGCCTTAAGAAGTGGCATCCTCCAGTTGTACTTTTTCATTCAACTCTGTCTCCTGCATAGTCTGCGTTGCAAAATCCTACTAACCTGAAATCTTGATTTTTCTTATAGAACAGACTGAGGTTAGTGGTTCCCACTAGATAACGTAAGATCCTTTTAACAGCTTTAAGATGAGACTTTCTAGGATCTGATTGAAATCTAGCGCACAGACAGACGTTATGCATAATATCAGGTCTACTGGCTGTGAGATAAAGAAGTGAGCCAATCGTACCTCTGTAGATCGTCTGATCTGCTGGTTTATCTTATTCGTCTTTGCTTAAGAGACTGGAAGAATGCATAGGTGTTTTCATTGGTTTAGCGTCTTCCATTTTGAACTTCTTATGAAGCTCCCTTGTATATCTGTTGATGAATATAAATCCCTTTGGTATCTTGTTTGATTTGAAGTCCTAAGAAGAACTTAAGTTCTCCCATCATACTCATTTCAAACTCGATTTTCATCAAGTCAGAGAAATCCTTGCACAAAGATTCATTAGTAGCTCCAAAGATAATATCATCTACACAAATTTGAACTATAATGAAATCTTTGCCAACTTCTCTTCTGAAAAGAGTAGTATCTATTTTACCTCTCATAAAACCATTTTCTAAAAGAAAAGAGCTCAGTCTGTCATACCAAGCACGAGGTGCTTGTTTCAGACCATACAGAGCCTTTTTGAGTTTGAAAACATGTTCTGTCATAGTGGAATCTTCAAAACCAGGAGGTTGTTTAACATAAACCTCTTCTTCAATAAAATCATTTAAGAAGGCACTCTTGACATCCATTTGAAAAAGCTTAATGTTTTTATGAGCAACAAAAGCAAGCATGATTCTAATAGCTTCTAGTCTAGCTACAAGAGCAAAGGTTTCTGTGAAGTCTATACCTTCCTGCTGATTATAGCCTTGAGCTACTAATCTAGCTTTGTTTCTTACCACCTTTCCTTGTTCATCTAGTTTGTTTCTGAAGACCCATCTTGTTCCAATGATGCTTTTGTTCTTTGGTTTGGGGACAAGGGTCCAGACGTTGTTTCTGGTAAACTGGTTTAATTCTTCTTCCATGGCTAAGATCCAGTCATCGTCTGTCAGGGCTTCGTCTATTATTTTTGGCTCTATTTCTGAGACAAAGGCGTAGGATGCTTGGTCTCTGAATGATGATCTGGTCTTTACACCTCTTTCTGGTCTCCTATGATTTGATCTTGTGGATGATAAGTCACAAATTTCTAGTCTCTTGTCTGTGGTTGAGAATCAGATGCTTCTTCAATCTGAGGAAGAATTTCCTGAGAGGGTTGAATTTCGTCTGACTTTGGTGCGGCAGACGGACCTATTTGCATATCTGCAAAATCATCCTCAGGATCTGATAGTCTCCTATCAGATGTTAGTCCATCATTGAACTTAACATGGATAGATTCTTCTACAACTAAGGTCCTTGTATTAAAAACTATGTAGGCCTTACATGTATCATAATATCCTAGAAAAACACCTTTATCCACTTTAGAATCAAATTTTCCCAATTGATCTTTGGTGTTTAAGATGTAACACTCACATCCGAAAGGATGAAAGTAAGCAATGTTGGGTCTTCTACCTCTCCATAGTTCATAGGGAGTCTTTTCAATCATAGGTCTGATCAATACTCTGTTTTGAACATAACAAGTAGTGTTTACAGCCTCTGCCCTGAAATGTTTAGGAAGAGAGTTGTCACAGAGCATGGTTCTAGCCATCTCTTGCAGAGTTCGGTTTTTTCCTTTCAACTACCCCATTTTGTTGAGGTGTTCTCGGTGAAGAGAAGTTGTGGAAAATTCCATTCTTTTCGCGGAAAGATTTGAACTCAACATTTTCAATGTCAGTTCCATGATCACTTCTGATGCTAGAGATGCAAAAGCCCTTTTCATTTTGAACTCGTTTACAGAATATTTCAAAGACTTTGAAAGACTCATGTTTATGGCCTAGGAACTATACCCATGTATATCTTGAATAGTCATCAACAATAACTAAGCCATATTTCTTTTCGCCCAGACTCAATGTTCTAGTAGGACCAAATAAATCCATATGCAAGAGTTGTAATGGTCTGGAGGTGGAAACAATTTTTAGATTTAAAAGAAGTTTTAATTTGTTTCCCCTTTTGAAATGCTTCACAGAGAATATGAGTTTTCCAAGAAATCTCGGGCAATCCTCTTACTAAAACCTTTTTTCAAAATTTTTGAAATGTGTTCCAGATTCATGTGCCCAAGCTTTTTATGCCAAATCCATCTTTCATCTTCTCTGGATAGCAGACACGTTACCTTCTGCTTGCTAAGATTTATAAGATCAATTTCATATAAATTGTTGTGTCGTCTAGTAGAAAAGACAGACTTGCCATCATCTGTTTTGACTATGCATCTGTCCTTGTTGAAGGAGACTATATAACCATTGTCACATAATTGACTTATTCTCAGTAGGTTATACTTCAGTCCTTTAACATATAGAACGTTGTCTATAGAGGTTAAGGCGGACATACAACCTTTACATATGCATGTGATGCGACCTTTTCCCATGCCTCCAAAGGCAACTGCTCCGCCTTCAACCGGCTTTAGGTCTAGGAACATAGACCTTTCTCCCATCATGTGTCGTGAGCAACCACAGTCCAGGTACCAGCTCAAACCCTTGCCTTTTCCTACCAAGGATATCTGAAATGGGAATAATCTGAGGCTTTGGTATCCAAATGTTTTTGGGTCCAGCAACATTAGTGCCCTTAAACATTTGCTTCTTCTTGAGTATGCATCTGAACTTAGAGTGCCCAGATTTTCCACAGAAGTTACATTTGTCTGGATCAGACTGAGTAGAAGCAGATGCATCTTTTTCTAAGCCTAAACCAGATTTATCATGGGGATGTTGATGATATTTTAAAAGCATAGTGAGAGTGTTAGAAATTCTTCCCTTAGTTTTTCAATTATGGATGAATCGTCTGTTTGACTAGGGGTGCTGGTTTGACTTAGGCTCTCTTCCATAGTCTTGACTTTTTCTTCTAGTTCTGCATTTGATTTCTTCAGCAACTCTATTTCACAAACAGATTGTTTGAGTTTTTGTTTGAACTTTTTACATTGCTGAGAGATCATATGACAGTTCTGAAGTAAAACGTCATAAGGCATCTCTTTTTCATCATCTGATGAAGAACCAAATGAGCTTTCAGATTCAGAACACGTTTTTACCTCAACTTTTTTCTTTTGTCTCTTCCATTAGACATACATTTGCTTGTTCTGAGCTGCTACTTTGCTCACTATCTGAGTCGTCCCATGTGGCCATCAGACTTTTATTCTTTTTCTTGCCACCATAGGACTTCTTTTTCTTTAGCCTTGGACATTCAGATTTCATGTGTCCAGGGTTTTTGCACTCGAAACAGATGATCTCTTGACCGTCCTCCTTATCTTTCTTCTTGAATATGGAATCTTTCTTTCTGGAGGACTGTCTGAACTTGTTTTTCTTTTTCAGCATCTACTTGAATTTTCTTGCTATGAGAGCGATTTGATCGTCTGTGGATTCGGCATAGCTTTTGTCTGATTCTTCTGTTTGAACCTTCAGGGCCTTGGGGGCTCTTTTCTTTTCTTCTTTGATGGTGCTAGTTTCACCAACTTTGAGAGTAGCGGAATTGTTAGTGTTGTTTGTAGGTAGTTGATCTCTGTTGTGTAGATGTACTTCATGCACTCGTAGCACTCCTAACAGCTCATCCGAAGACAGGGTTCTCATGTTCCTTGCTTCTTGGATAACTGTGGTCTTGGGTTCCCACACTTTGGGCATGCTGTCAAGAATCTTCAGGTTGACCTGAGCTTTAGTGTACGTGTGTCCAAGGGATTCCAGGTCTGAGAGAAGGACCTGAAGTCTCCCAAACATGTCATCGACACTTTCTCCTTCTTTCATGGAGAAACTTTCATAGTGTCTGGTCAGAGTGGCAGCTTTTCTTGTTGAACATCTTCTGTTCCTTCATAGTTGGTGCAAAGAGAATCCCAAATCTCCTTGGCCGATTTCAGTCTACGCACTTTCTTGTACTCATTTCTGGTTATAGCACAGGTCAGAGTATATCTGGCCTTATTGTTGAGTTGGAGGATGTTGTAGTCATCTTGAGTCCATTTATCCTCGGGCCTTGTAATGGGAATATCTCCATTTATGATGATGTTCCATAGTTGATACTGATTGGACTTGATGTACATCTCCATATGATCTTTCCAGTAAGGATAATAATCTCCAAGAAAGGCTGGAGGCCTTGTTAGAGAGGCTCCCTCAGGAATGAATTGATTGTCGTGACTAGCCATCTGGATCTTTTCCTCTAGACACGGTCAGGTGCTCAACCCTTAGAGGCTGAGCTCTGATACCAAACTATAAAGGCAAAAGTCACAAGAAGGGGGGTTGAATTGTGACTTATAAAAATTTTCGCAAACTTTTATAAATAGAGTGTAGTGTCTGATCAGATATAGAAGGTTTAAGAAAAATGTTTCAAAAGATGATAACTCAACAGATGAAAGTCTTTTTAAACGAAACAGGTTTTAATCACAACCCAAAGTCAGTTCGAAGCAGTTATAAGAGATGTAAGACAAAGAAAGACAACATAGGAGTTTATACTGGTTCGTCTCACCCTGAGACTACATCCAGTTCTTGGCAAACCACCAAGTTCCAATAACTTATCACAAGTTACAAGTATTTTTCACTGCCACTTCTGGCTCACCCAAGTAGTATTTCACACTTAGCCTCTCCAAGCTAAAACCCAAGTATTCTTTACTACCAAGCCATTTCTGGCTCTAAAGCAAATCACTGGATTTGTTTTTACAAAGGGTGCGCAGACTTTAGAGCTATCGTGTTACAGACGGATATACAAGATTAAGAGCTAAGTCTTTTTCTCTCAGGATACATAAAGTGGTTTGAGAGCTTTTTACAAAAAGAATGAAGGTTTGAAAGAATGCTTGAATTTGAATTCAGTTCATGTGTGTTTAGCATTTCAAATCGTCTTCTATATATACACTTGTTGAGGAAGTAACCATTGTCTCTAAACGGTTTTCTTACTTGTGTCTGACCATCGTCTGAAGGAGGGTGGTTGAGGGCATTTAATGCGAGCATTAAATGCTTGTCACCAACTAGTCATTCTAAGCTGATAAAGCATTCTGCTTATCTTTCTTGAGACATACTCCAAATCCTTTTGCTGCAGTGGCACATCGGTTGTTCAGACAAGTACTAATTGTTAGCTGTAACGCGTCTTTTGAGGCGTGTGAAGCTTTAGAAACTTTGACTCTTCTTTCTATTCCCTTTTATGCACTTCGACAGATCCTAGGAGGATGTTTTATGAACATTCCCTGCAAAACAGATAACAAAATGATAGTGTATTTACTATGTCTTTAAATGCTTCTTCAGATTATAGTGTCTGTCTGCCTATCATCTGTATCTTACAGACGCAGAAACAACGTTTTCGTCTGTTGGCATTTATAAGACGCAATCTTTTTACTTAATATTTTTTTTGCATATAATCAAAATAATTGAGGGTCCTGATTTGTCTTATGACTCAACAATCTATTAAATATCTTAAAAAATAAGATATACTATTTAACTTTTCTTCATTTAATAAATAAGTAGTGTTTTAGCCCGTGCAATGCATAGACTTATTCAAATTTTCACTATCTTATTTATATAGTCAATAGAAAGAAATTTAAAAAAAGAGATAATTTATCCCTAAGAAATTAGAGATTATAAATTTTATTTAAAAAAAAAAAAGATAAGGGAAGATGGATAAGCTATACAAAATATAAAGGAAGAACAAAATAAGGGGGAGCTGTCAAATATATATATATATATATATATATATATATATATATATATATGTGTATGTATGTATGTATGTATGTATGTATAATTCTCTTAATATCAATAAATCTTTTAACAATTATGAATATTATAAAGTATCTGTCAATTATATTATAACTTTTTCTTCAAATTTTAACATCAATAACAAGTAATTTTGAATTTATTATAATTATGTATATTATTCTAAAAAGTAAAATGAAGTTTTAAATTACTTTAATATTAACTTTAAAAAGTAAATGGAAATAAGGATATGAAATTAATGTTGAAAGAGATCTTCAGAGTTAAAAAATAGTTACAAAAATTAATAAAAGAAATATTTGAAAAAATATATATAGCATTAGATAAAGAAGTAAACACAGGTTGTTATCGAAATATTAGAGGAAGAAGTGAGTGTGAGTAGTTACATTACAAAAATTGAAAAGAGAAATTTTAGAAAAAGTTGCAAATATAGATGCATGTTAGGAGACTGAAGTACACCACTTCATGAGAGGAGTGTATTCAAATGAGAGTGAATGTGAGGGAGAGTGGAACAATGAGAGCACAAATAGAACATTTATATATGTACGGAGATTTTTTTTATTGATTTATTAACTTCATACATAAGTAAAGTGCGGGTAGCGGATGTAGGTATGGGTATGTAGGTACTCAGCAGGTACGGGGATGAGGATTAAAGTTGTTACCCGCACGAGTATGAGGCCGGGTACGGGTATTTTTTTCAAAAATGGGTATGAGGACAGGTACTATAGGACCCTACCTAAACCCTACCCATTGCCATCCCTAGCTGTCATCATTTTTTTTTTTACCTTTTTAATTGTTTATTGAGATATCTATCATATTAATTATGTTATTTATTATAGGCTTAATTGCAAATTTTACCACCCAACTTTCATAATTTTGCGAATTTTACCATCCAAGTTTTATTTTTGCAAATTTTACCACCTAAGTTTTCAATTTTTGCGCATTTTACCACTCTGATATTTCACAAAAAAAAAGTTAAAGAATTCAAAACTTTTTTTTTGTGAAACATCAGGGTGGTAAAATGCACAAAAATTGAAAACTTAGGTGGTAAAATTCGTAAAATGATGAAAGTTGGATGGTAAAATTTGTGAAAAAATAACTTGAATGGTAAAATTTGCAAAATGATGAAAGTTGAGTGGTAAAATTTGCAAAAAAAAAAACTTGGGTGGTAAAATTTGCAAAATAATGAAAGTTGGGTGGTAAAATCTGTAATTAAGCCTTTATTATATTATTAATTTAATTATGATTATATTTAGAATATTTTATATTTGATATTTATTTTATGTATTTTAAGATTTTCACTTATTATATATTGTTGAATAAATATTTTACAAGTAAATATTGTACGTGTGTAGATTAATAAAGAGTTTGATAGACAACAAATATCAATGTGGAAGTTTTAATGTTGCTAATTATTATGAAAGTTAAGAAATTTAATATATATGATAGTATGAGATTATATAATAATGTACTACCTAAATATGTATCTATTTTTGTTTATTAAATAATTATATATACTATGTATTATTAAACAATTAATATTTTATATTATGGAAATATTGAATTTATATGAACATGTGCGGTGATCTATTTTTCTTTCACTTTTTCTTAGTAAGTTTATTACTATAATTTTACAATTAAAATATTAAACATTTGAAATACCAAATAATAAATTATTGATATCAAACGATAATTAACTTGTCCTACAAATTAAATTATATGTTTATATGATACCATCATTTAAAAATTTAAAAATATTTCATATATGCAAATTTATAATAAAAACAAAATTATAAATTTGTAAGCAAAAGCCTAGTTCTATCCAAATAAGGAAATTAAAATATAAGAAATTTGAATTACTTTATTCAAATAAAGCATTTAGAAAATGAAAGGAATTCAATTGCAAGTAATTTAAATGTTATGAATTTCAATTTCCTTGAATTGTTACATATTTCCAAATAAATTTTTTATTGTGAGTAATGACGTTAAAATGCTCTATCCAAATAGGCTTAAATAAATCCAATTCAAGGAAAACAAAAAAATGTGTAAGCTTTCATGTTAAACCTTAGAGCATGAAAGGTTTTTCTTTTAAATTATTATATGTTGCTTTTTATATATTACTAACTTTTGTTTTTTGGAATTTTGTGGAATAACATTGTTTAATTATTGGATTAAATTTTGGATTATTAATATCAATTACGTAAATAAAATATATATGGTATATTAATTGATGGATATTAGTTATTTGGACTTATTGTTTGAATGTGTCTATATTGGGTTGAACCCTCACTTGGTGCCCAAATGAATGGTCTCTGCTGTGGTTTGGTGACTATAAAATTGTTGCCTCATTAGACAATGTTAGGGTGACACAACATTGTGTGACAAACCTAGCCGCGGGTAGAGAGTAGTATCTCCCTTGTTCGGTGTTTGTGATTCAATTGAGGTAATAGAAATGAATTTTATCTCCTCTTTATACACACGTTTTCTAATCCTCTTACAATTGTTATTATTTATTAAGAGCATGCTATAATTATGCATCATTTGTTATAACTTTTTTTTATCAATTGGTATAAGAGCTAGGGTTGATGCATGTTATGTCGGTTTTATGTTATAATAACATGAAATTTTAGATCCTATCAAACTCTATTCTTTCCTCAGATTTTATTTTTGATCAAATTGGGTAAAATGATCTAGGGTTTCAATTATAGGGTATGTGTAATTGTGTGTACCTTGATTTTTTTTGACCGCATCTAATGCGTTTACGAATTAAAAGAGAAATTCTGGTATTGAGAGACGAAATTACCGTTCTATTATTTTCTTTTAAATAAATAAAACAAATCGGTATTTTATTAATTATAAATTGGAAAAGGTAGAGGTAATAGCATAGTAGTGTCACGAAATTTCCTTTTGCTATTATAATTTTTTTTTACCTTTTTGCTTGAATTGCTTCTGCCTTGGATAATAAAGACCACCAATATAATAGAATTTGGTTTGCAATTTTTTGTCATTCATTCAGCCGTTTACAATTTTCATCTTTTCTTGTATCATGGATGCATTTTATGCCCTTTTTGATATTCTAATATCGAATATAGATTGCTCTATATTCCCCTGAAGAACATTGGGGACAATGACTGTAGAGTGTGGAGGTGGAGCAGTGGTGGTTACATGGAGCGTATGTTAAAAAGTGATTATCTCAAGGTGCCACAGAAGTTAAAACTACCTTTGAAAGTTTGGCAAATTTGCTTTTCAAGTTGTTGAGCAGATTGGATGAGCAGCAATGTCATCAAATGGGCATCATCTTATGGAAATGAGGATTGACAAAGTCCTTATAGAAGTTAGATAACTGAGTTTGGCAACCAACTCCTTGTTAAACTGTTAGGATTTGAATAAGTTTGAATTAGTCTTTAGGGGAGTTAGTTTGTTTTTTAGTGATCCCTATCTTTTACGAATTGGATAGTGGTTTCTTAGTTAATATCCACGTTAGTAGAATTGTGAAGTTGCAACTTTTCTGTTATTATTGTAAAGCTATTATATATAGTTATATCAGTAGTCTAATTCAGAAAATAAGGCATAATTCAGTCACTACTCACTAGTCAGTAGACTAACACTCCTTTCTTCTTTAGCATCCTATGATGTTACTCTTCATCCTCACCATTCATTTTCTAGAAATCTAATGGCTATGATGACTAACAAAAGTCTCTTGTACTTACTCTACTCTTGGAGTAAGTGGATCCCTCCTCATATATATATATATATATATATATATATATATATATATATATGTGTATGTATGTATGTATGTATCTTGAAATGTTGCATTATATACTTTTTCAAGCATTTTTTATATTCTATATTATTTATAAATTGGTTTTCGTCAATGTTTCTTTTATTTGCTTTATATATTGCCTTAGCCTTTTACATTGTTCAGGATAACATTTTTTTTATACCAGACTAGTGCGTTTCTTTCTTTCTTTCTGTGAGTGCTGGAGTAATTTTTTAAAATTGTACGTTAAAATATATAACAAAATTTATATACTCAGTTTAAAAATATTTGATTTATGAATCATATTTTAAAAAATTGTCTGTTAATAATAAGATTTTATAATTATTAATTTAACTTCAACTATTTCCGATTTAAAAACATATTTATAATAATTTTAAAGTTTAAAATTTCAAAAAATTAGTTATAAAAAAAATTAAAATAATTAAAATTAGTAAATATGAATTTAATTATTTAATCCCAACTATTATTGTTTTCAAAAAAGCATTTATAACATTTTTAAAATTTTAAGAATGCATTTATAATGATTTTTTTTATAAAAAAATGAAATTAGTAAATTTGAAATTATTGATTTAACCCAAAAAAATATCTATAATTTCTTTTAAATTGTTTAAAATATCAAGAAAACATTTATAATAATTTTAATAATTAAAATTAATAAATTTGAGTTTAATTATTTAATGTCAAATATTCATAATTTCAATAAAGCATTTATAACATTTTTTTAAGTGTATTTTTTTTAAAGTATAACAACTTTTAAATAATTAAAGTTATCAAATTTCAATTTAACAATTTAATTTCAACAATTCCCAGTTTATGGGAATAAAAGCCCTTGGCTTTTATTGCTGAGTTTATTGTTGCTTAGAGGACATTTTCGTGAAAGATAAGAGCACTCAAATTGAACGTGTATAATGGTGACAACTATGAAAAGGGCTTTTAGATAAAACATTTTAGAGAATCATTGGGCTAAGACTTTTCTGTCATTTGTTGATGAAAAGTTTATGACTTTTGATAAGCCCTGAAAATTTGTTATTTCTTCTTATTCGATAATTCCATGAATAATGACATTAGTGGTGTTCGTGAGCTTATACTAAAGATGATGCATTGTTGCAATTAAGTTGAGGTTTGTAAAACTAGAAATTAATTTTAGTTACTTGATTTGGAAGATTTTGGAGTCATTTCCTTCTCAACTTGATGTTTTGAAAATTCTTTTGGCACTTAAAATTGTGAGTGGACCATTATTGAGTACCCTATATTGTGGAGAGTTTCTTTAAGTCTACCTTTCGGACATGTCTCAAGTTTTATATTATCTCATTTAGTAGAAATTGACTTTCACCAGTTTCAACTTTGGGCAATTATAGTGACAACATTTGAGTTTAAAATTGATCTTGCTTGGATGTCTTTAAGTCCTTTAAGGTTGTTGTTGAATTGTTGAATGAACGAGAATAGTGTGTTAGGTCTTATAAAGGACTTCAAGACTAAGTACAATCCATATGGTGTGGATTATTGGCTCATTTTGATTTGGGATTACACCACATAGATTTTAAGACATTTTTTCTAGATGGAAATTTATCTGGGGACAGTGGGAGCGAATTTATTATTATTTTTTTATCTTTCATGATGTTTATATCCTCCTTGCTAAGAGTTGATTGAGCTTTGGACTGAGACTAAATGTATGTTGAATAGTCACTTTAATATGGAAGGACCTAAGTGATGCTTCAAGTTGTCGTAAGCATTCAAATTTTTTTGTGATGGGTCAGGTGACATTCTTTTATGGTCTCAAAGAGGATTCAAATGATTTAATTTGTATTATGGCTCCTAGTATGTTGTACCTATTCGAAGAAGAGAAAACTCTTTTAAGTCCCAATGTCCTTAGAATGATAGGGAGATAACTAAGATAAATATTGTCCTATATGCTTCCGCTATTTGCAACTTAATGTACGCTCAAGCTTGTGTGCTTGTCCTAATATTGTTTTGGTATTAAATGCCTTGGGAAGATACTTGAGCAACCCATTTTTGGGTTATTGGAAAGCCATAAAAGGTGTATAGCCTTGTAGGGCGCTACGGATTATATGTTGACCTTTGTACGTGAATTATGATCATCAACTTTGGGTCATTGCTTTTGCAAGCGTACCTGACGATTGAAATTCTTTTCTTTGCTTTCATTTTATGATAGCAGGAGGAGTTTTTATGGAAAAGTATTAAGTAGACACTTATAGCTACTCCTATCTTTGTGATAGAGTATGTCGCTTTCTTGAGGCTACTTGCCTAATTATGTGGCTGATTTTTGGCACATGCATTGTTGAGAATATATGTTGGTCACTTCTATATATTGCAACGATATTGATGTTGTGCTTTTCTCTTGAAACAATAAGATCTCTTCTTGTACTATGCACTTTGATATTTGTTGAAGAGAGAAATTCCAGAGTCTCATACTCGAATTGAGCACATTGTTATAGAGTGCATGTTGGTAAATCCACTAACCAAAGGCTTAACTGTTGAGCTTTTGAGAATTTTGTTGCTAACATGTGTTTGGTTAAGTCTTTTGATGTTATGGGTTAGTGAGAGTTTGAAATTGTGCATTTAATTTTTGATGATATATGAAATTTGTTGACGTCACCTTGTTATCATATCTCTTTGGTACGTATGCCTTGAATTACCATTGTTATTTTTAACAGATGGATAAAAGCCATTTATTATGGATGGTTTACAAACAAGTGTCCTCTATTACCAATAATTTCTGGGCATGCATTGTAATGTAAATAGGTGCATTTGATTGTAAGAATTCAAGTATAACAGGAGAGAAAAACATAAAGGATTCAAATCCTTTAGGGAGTGTACTTGTGAGAGATTAAGAATTCATAGAGAAATCTTCTTTGTAGTTTTTTATTCTTTTCTCATTAATAGAGATTCTTCATTATCATAAATTTTCTATGCCAAATACGATTTATCACAACAAACTGGCATCAGAGCTCTGGCATCTGTGGAGTTTGACGTTGAGAAATTTATTGGCAAAAATAACTTCAACCTGTGGCGGGTGAAGATGCTCGCTCTCCTCATGCAACAAGAATGTGAGTAGCCGTTGGAAGGAGAAACAAAGTTGCCAATCAAGCTTACATCTGCACAAAAGAATGCGATAATGAAAAAGGCACATAGTATAATATTGTTATCGCCAAGTGATGAAGTTTTGGGGGAAGTCTTTGGAGAAAGGACTGTTGACGTGCTTTGGGCAAAGCTTGAAAGTCGGTACATGACAAAGTCTCTCCATAATTGTCTCTGTCTGAAGAAACAATTATATACCATGTAAATGCATGGGGGTGAGTCCATTTATAAACACATTGACAATTTCAACCAAATTGTTCTTAGTTTGAAAAATATTGATGTTGCGGTGGATGACGAGGACCAAGTTGTTCTTCTTCTTAGTTCTTTTCCGAGAGCTTATGATAATTTTGTAGACACAATAATTTTCGATAGAAATTCACTATCAAGGAGGAAGTGAAACCAATCTTACAGTCTTGGGAATTACACAGGTGAATTACCGATTCGTATAATGGTACTAGCTTGGGTGAGGGTCTAATGGTAAGAGAAAGAATGGAGGAAACGAAGAAGATTTTCCAAAGAAGGCGATCAAAGTCACGCAATAGAAATAAGAACAATAACAAATGTTATAACTGTCAAAGAGAAGGGCACTGGAAAAGAAACTGCCCGGAGCCTAGGAAAGACAGAACAAGTACTTCGGAGTTTGGAGGAGCAGTTGTGGCCTCAAAAAAATCGGATGGTGGAAATTTTCTCTTTGTCTCATCTAATGTCAATGATGATGTCTGGATTGTTGATTCAGCATGTACCTTTCGCATGACGCCTAACAGAGATTGGTTTGTCATGAACCAACAGATTGAAGGTGGCAAAGTTCTGATGGGGAATGTGAGGTATGTGCCTGAACTCTGCAAGAATTTAATTTCTTTAAGCACTTTAGACTTCTTTGGTTATTCATACCGAGCTGAAGGTGGAGTCTTAAGAGTTTCCAGGGGTGCCTTAACAGTTATGAAGGGAAAGTTGAAGAATGGACTATATATCATGCAAGGTAGCACGATGGTAGGTGCAACCATAGTTTCTTCCATTTCTGATCTTGACCAAACTCGTTTATGGCATATGAGGTTAGGCCATATGACTGAGCGTGGAATGGATGAGCTTAGCAAGAGAGGCTTGTAACACCCTAAATTCGGGTTTACATGTATTTGCATTTTAAACTCATTTTAATTTCGTAGCCGTGTTACATTATTTAATTCTTGTAAAAGAAAGAAGAGATTATTTATTTATTCATTTTACAAAGAGCCAAAGTTTATTTAATTTCGCAAGTCAAATGTAATTGTAAAAGGTAAGTTGGGATTTTGCCAAATTGTAAATTTTTTGTTGTTGTAAATTTTAAGTGCGAAAGTTGTGTTCCACTTAGTAATTAAAACAGGTTCTTTATGTTTGCAAGAAACTAATTGTAACGTCTTTTCAATCATAAATGTGCACTTAATTTCGAATTAATAAAATTAAGAACACGAGATAATTTGGTTGGTTATCAAGTATACACATATGCATAATATAGAGAATTTCATACATCAAAATGTTTCCCGGAGCAATAGTAACATATATACATATACACATTGCTCAAGGTATATACCAAATACATAGGGTAATGGAGTATGAAAACTAAATATACATAGTAAAATCTGAAACCTAGGTCTACCCGTATTCAAATACATAAAAGGGAAAAACCTAGTCTCAGAGCAGTAATCTCTAAACCCAACCCTGCATGTTAAACTAATCCAAAGAAATGGGATGGCGGAGGGCCTCTGACAAGATTCCTGAGGAGAGAATCTAGTAGTCATTGTCCACAGGATCCTTCACGGAATCTTTCTCAAGGTTCTCTAATCCTCCTCAAAATCCTAGGACTCACTGTTCCCTAAGTTCATGACCCCCTGACTGACTCTCACCCAATTATGTCTCCAATTCTATGACGTAAGAGGGGTTCGACGAAAGGCGGGAAGCATCAAACCAACGTGAACTCCTCGGATGGTGTGGCATCGGAAACAGTAGCGGGTATCGGTGAACTCTTCAAGGACACTCCGAAGAGACGGATGATGACGAGAGCGACGAAACTGATGAGGATAGCCCTCTTGTGATCTCCACAGGTACTGCCATCAGCTCCTAAAACAAAAAATGTAAGGGTGACTCTTCACTTCATCAAGCAAACCACATAGAACGACTTTGAAAGTCACACACAATCCTGCTAACCACTGCGGGGTGGTTCTCTAACGTTCACACTCGGAACCTACTCGTTTCCAAGACTAAAATCTGTAAACTATAACACACTGGCCAGTTGCCACTAGAACTCCCAAAACTTAGTGGTCTTACATATATTGAGGAGAATGACTGCTGGGAGTACACCATCACCCTGGTATAAGGTGGGCTCTCACTAACTGAGAATTTCTCGTGGTTATTGTTAGGGTCGCCATGTCGGTTTGTGTGAACAAAGTCACAACTTGACGCCTACCCTCCATGGTCGTAATGCCTCACGATCATCTCCCAGGTACCAATCTGTGGTCATTCATACTCCGAGGACTTACTCCTCGCACACTCTCTCACGGAGATTATCTTTTGCTTGTCACCGTGGGTTTCCACTGCTGGTGGTACACGACGGATCAAATCGACGCCGAACTCAAGACCTTGTCCTGACTCCGTAAAAAATTATACCATATGAGAATATGCTCTCCATTAGCTATTGGTGACCACATCGTTCGATCTCTGCCAACATCTTTGCATCTTTCTCTCAGCCGGAATTGCCCCATGTGACTTCCTTCACAAGTCCGTCGTACACATGTATTTTCCTCTTTGCACGACTCTCAAGGCGTATATTGCCATCGCGTACCAAGATTCTTTATTTTATTTGTGCCTTACCCTCTCAATTCCCAAAGTTTTTAATAATTAATACTTACCGACAATTTCTCCACGCAAGGGTCCTAAAATGTTTATCTAAGTCCAAAGCACAAATTAAAGAGTTCATTTATTAAGCTTATAAAACAAATAAATTCTTAAATCTAAATTAATTGTTCTCACTGTTGGAATTTATATTATTATTATTGACGGAAAAATTGCCCAGATTACTAGGACAGAATCCTAGTCCACATAAGCACTCGCGTTCGAGTCTTATGCTCACAGATCACAGACATCACAGAGAAATACAATTCATACTACAGTCCACGTGACTGTACCATAGAGCGTTTCAAAATGCACAAATCACACTCACAGAGATGCCCTAGGTTCATATTCCAAGGGTCTTACAATCATTTAAGGCAAGCGTAAAATTTACCTACTGCCTTACATGTATACAATTATAATTAATTTCAACATTCAAATATATCACAAATCAAATATCATATTTCAAAGGCGATTTAAGACAGAATCCCTTTTTGGAAGCACCTAATCTCTGTTCAAAATTAATTTAGCAAACGATTTTTATTCTGTGAAATTCTTATATCAAATTAAAGCCCTTAAAACCTATTTTTAAAAAAAGGTATCCCACACCCTCAGATTAAATCTACAAAAATTATTAAAATTCCTATAAGTTCACAGGTTAGTGTGTCCTTCACAGTGAGCATACCTCAAAGATGTGTAATTTTCTCAACCTTTCCAAATGATATTTTAAGTCAAATTCTTATGGTAAAAATCTAACATTCATATCTTTCAGAAAAGGTAAAACTTAAATAAAAATTCCTCCTATATTTTCCCCAGTAATTTCTTTTCTAAGACCTATGTCTCAGGTTCAAAATCTGGAATCCATGCATGAGTTCTGTTTAAACCAAATTTGTTAAATTAGTAATTGTGGATGAAAATTTTCTAAAATTATATAATTTTAAAGCTCTATTTGTCTAGTTTTAGTAAAAAAAATTATATTTCAAAAACGGTCATTACTTTGGTTTAATAAGCTCAATAACCGAACATTATCCGAACCAGTTTTCTCAAGCACAACAACCCCATTGCATGTTACGGATGAACCCTTATTTGAGGTTATCTCGCAATGGTCTCAAAAGAAAAGTTGGTTCATTTTGAGTCTACTTTAACTAATGACAAGTTTCATCAAATTCCAACGGCTAGATCAAAAGTTATGCACGAAAAAGCTCAAAAACCAAACCTTGTCCGAACCAGTTTCCACAAGCAGAATAGCCCCATTGCATGTCACGGATGAACCTTCATTTGAGGTTATCTCGCAATGGTCTCAAAAGAAAATTTTCTGGATTTTGAGTCTACTTTAACTAAGGATAAGTTTCATGAAAATCCAATGGCTAGATCAAAAGTTATACACAAAAACATAATCACTATCTAGGGCTTCTACGTGAGACAGCCACTGCCAACACCAATTTTTGAGTTTTGAAAATGCATGAGGGTTTAGAAATGGGTTCTAACAAAAATTGGGCATGGTCTCCTTTGTATTGAAGCCATCCCACAAATTTCTGAAAAGGAAAAAGATGAAGAGAATATTTAGAAAACAAGACTCAACACACACATGCAAACACACTTTTCACAATTTCAGTCAACAAGTGAGGCATTTATGCAAGAGTGGCTGGATCCTCCAACCTCCAGCCACTTTAGAATCCACAAAAGAGTCCCCTTTCCACAGTGGTGAGCTCGTGTGAAAGAGGAGGAAGAGCTTATGACTTTTCTCCAAAGGAGTGCAAGCCTTTGCTCATTGTATCTATGGCATGCAAGGGAGGAAAAGAGATGAAGAGTGGTATTTGTGAGGGAGGAGGGAGTCTTGGCTAGAAGAAAGAAGAGAGAGGGAGGAGAGAATCTTGACTTCCTTGACTAAAGTGAGGTTGAAGTTTACGTGAGAGAGTGAAGTGAGTGTTAGGCTTAGTTGGTGATTTGAGTGATGGTTGTGAGGGTGAGTGTGAGTGGGTCGTGGAAGGAGAGAGAGAAATGGGAGTGGGCTGCATGAAATTTCATTGGCTGTAGGGAGAAGGATTTGATAGTTGAGTGTCAAGTTAGTCTACACAGTGTAGAATTACACTGTGTAGTCGGAACAAAACGTGAAATTTAATTCTCAAAAACTAAAATTTTTAAACATCAAATACTTTTTATAAATCTTATGAAATAAAACTTTTTAATAACTTTCATAAAATTTTCTCTATAGAGTATTAAATCATAGATGAATTTTACGAAAGGTAACTTGACATGCAAGTTTCAGAGTTTAAAAACGGTTAAAACAAATTTTCAGTCAAATAAATAACTAATACAGAGCAAAAAATATTTTTATTATTTATTACTAACAATTAATCACAGACAAAAGAATTTATTTCCAGATATCTTTATTATTTATTATTAACAGTTACCACAGACAGATGAATTTCATTTTCAGATACCTCAAACATTCAATCTACAGATAAATTTAAGTATTTAAATCTTAAATACTTATCACACTGCACATCCTTAACTCAAATAAAATAACACATGAAAGTAACTACAAAGAATTAATTGCAGAGAATTAATTCCAGCGAGTTACTCATAGAGGACTTTTTATTACAAACAATTGTTTTCTTTGAATTAATCACATAGATTTTAATTACCGAAAATGTTATATCTTTTGATTTTATAACCATTTTTCCTATTTGACTATTATAAAGAAATACTTTTATTATTTTATTTTCCTTTGTTTTTCTTATTTACTCAATTAATTACTAGCTATATTTTAATTTCCCCAAGTATATTCTTTTCTTATTTAAAACAAGCAATTAAATCCCCATTAATCTCTCATGTTCTTACTTATTGAGTTGTAATTTTTGGGGTGTTACAAGGCTTGCTTGGTAAACATCGAACTGGAAAGCTAGATTTTTGTGAACATTGTGTTTATGGAAAACAATGCACTATAAAATTTAGCATTGTAGTTCACAGAATACGAGGGACTCTTGATTATATCCATTAAGACCCGTGGGGCCCATCAAGTGTTCCTTCCCATGGTGGAGCAAGGTACATGTTAACTTTCATTGATGACTATTCACAGAAACTTTGGATTTATGTCTTGAAACAGAAGAGTGATGTACTCCTCAAGTTCAAGCAATGAAATCTCTAGTGGAGAAACAGACCGAGAAAAAGGTCAAACGACCCAGGACAAAATTTTGCAATAGGGAGTTTAATGAGTTATGCGCAAATGAAGGAATAACTCACCATAAAACTGTGAGACATACACCACAACAAAATGGTGTAGCAGAACGAATGAACAGAACATTACTTGAGAGAGGTCGTTGCATGCTCTCAAATGCAGGCTTGCTTAAGCAATTTTAGGCAGAAGCAATTAATAATGCATGTTATTTGGTGAATAGATCTCCTTCTACAGCTATTGATTGCAAGACCCAGAGGAAATATGGTCAGGCTCTACAACAAATTATTCAATTCTACGTGTATTTAGGTGTCAAGCTTATGCTCATGTTAATGAAGGGAAACTGGAGCCAAGAGCCAATAAATGCATATTTTTGGGTTATCAAGATGGAGTAAAAAGGGTATAGGTTGTGGGACCCTAAGGAATCAAAACTTGCGATTAGTAGAGATGTGACCTTTGATGAGACAACCATACTTAACCCAAGACCACACAAGGACCATAATAATAAAGTTGAAGTTCATGGTGCTAGCAAAAAGGTGGAGCTTGAAACTAAAGCTCTTAAACAGAACCCAGAGGAGACCCATGATGAAGTCACAATAACAGAGCTTGAGTATATATTGGCTAGAGATAGGCCAAGAAGACAAACGAAAGCATTGGAAGGTTTGGTGACTTTGTTGCTTTTGCACTCAATATGGCAGAAAGCATTGATGAAGAGGAACCTAGTTCATTCCATGAAGTAGTTAATTATGATGAAGCATCACAATGGATTGGTGCCATAAAAGGAGAGCTCAAATCCCTCCAAAAGAATCAAACTTGGGAACTTGTTAAGAAACCAGTTGCTCAGAAGATTGTAGGTTGCAAGTGGATATTCAAGAAGAAAGATGGAATATGGTTCAAAGCAAGGCTTGTAGCAAAAGGCTTTACACAAAGGCAAGGTATTGACTTTAATGAAGTTTTTCCCCCTGTTGTGAAGCATAGTTCCATTCGAGTTCTTCTTGCTTTGGTGTGTTTGCATGACTTGGAGTTAGAACAACTAGATGTGAAGACTGTCTTTCTCCATGGTGATTTGGAGGAAAGGATTTACATCCAACAACTAGAGGGGTTTGTCATACGAAGAAAACAAGACCTCGTGTGTTTGTTGAAGAAGTCTTTGTATGGGTTGAAGTAGTCACCCAGGCAATGGTATAAACAATTTAATTCGTTTATGATTGATATTGGTTATACAAGAAGTGAGTATGATAGTTGTGATTATTATAAGAAATTGTCTGACGACTCCTATATTTACTTGCTTCTTTATGTTGATGATATGCTAATCGCATGTAAGTTCCCAATTGAGATCAATAAGGTGAAGGCACAATTAAGTGGTGAATTTGAGATGAAGGATTTGGGTCCAACAAAAAGAATCCTTGGTATGGAGATCATACGAGATTAGAAAGCTGGAAGATTGTGTTTATCTCAAAAGAGCTACATTGAGAAAGTTCTTGAGAGGTTTGGAATGCACAATGCAAAAGCAGTTAGTACACCTTTTGTGGCTGATCTTAAGTTATCTAACAAAATGTCACCATAAACAAAAGAGGAGGAAGAGTTCATGTCTGAGTGCCTTACTCTAATGTAGTTGGAAGTTTGATGAATGCCATGGTTTGTACTAGACTAGATATTCACATGTAGTGAATGTTGTTAGTTGTTATATGGCTAATCTAGGGAAGGCTCATTGGCAAGCTATGAAGTGGATTCTCAGATACTTGAAGGGTTCAACTGACATGGGTTTGGTATTTGGCAAAGGAACAAATGGTGTTAATAGTCACGTCACAGGATTTTGTGACTCAGATTATGCTGGTGATCTTGGTCACAAGAGATCATTGATTGGTTATATTTTCACGCTTGGAGGTAGTGCTATAAGTTGGCATGCGACTTTACAGTCCATTGTTGCCTTATCAACTACAGAGACAGAGTATATGGTAGCTACAAAAGCAGTGAGAGAAGATTGCCACTTCTGATAATCCTGGCAGACGTGATGACAAAAGCTCTTCCATAAATAAAGTTCAAACATTGTTTGGACTTAGTTGGTGTTGCAAGTATTATTTGACACTGCTAGAAGGTGAAAGCTAAATGGCTTAAGGAATTCAAGCTAAGGTGGAGATTTGTTAAGTATGCCTTGAATTACCATTGCTATTTTTAGCAAATGGATAAAAGCCATTTATTATGGATGGTTTACAAACAAGTGTCCTCTATTACCAATAATTTCTTAGCATGCATTGTAATATAAATAGGTGCATTTGATTGTAAGAATTCAAGTAGAACAAGAGAGAAAAACATAAAGGATTCAAATCCTTTAGGGAGTATGCTTGTGAGAGATTAAGAATTCATAGAGAATTCTTCTTTGTAGTTTTTTATTCTTTTCTCATTAATAGGGATTCTTCATTAGTGTAAAATTTCTACATCAAATACGATTTGTCACAACACTCTTAGGGCATCATCAAGATGCTTGTGACCATTTTGTTGGGATTGCATATTGGTCTTGTTTAATTATGCTGTCCTTTATCCATCTTGTGTATGAAATGTGAGTTATTGATGTGTATGATGTTTGTCCCAATCAGATATAATTTTCTGCATCGTTAATAGATTATTATTTCTTTGGACATAATTGTATTTCGTTTTAATAACCTTTTGTCTCCAATAATTAAACTAATTTTATCCAAGTGGGAGATTGTTGGAATTTTGTGGATTAGCATTGTTTAATTATTGGATTAAATTTTTGATTATTAATATCAATTATGTGAATAAAATATATGGTATATTAATTGATGGATATTAGTTATTTGGGCTTATTATGTGAGTGTGCCTATGATGGGTTGGGCCTCACTTGGTGCCCATATGAGGGGTCTCTGCTTTCATTCGGTGACTATAAAATTGTTGCCCCATTAGAAAATTTTATGGTGACACAACATTGTGTGGGAAACCCTAACCACCAGGCAGAGAGTGGTATCTCCCTCATTCGATGGTATTCCGTTATTCGTGATTTAAGAGAGGTAATAGGGATGAATTTCGTCTCCTCTTCAGGTACACGTCTCTAACCCTCTTATTATTATTATTATTATTATTATTATTATTATTATTATTATTATTATTATTATTATTATTATTATTATTAATTGGTAAGAACATGCTATAATTATGCATCAACTCGTTATTAATTTTTCATCAGCCTCTTCTTCCTCCCTTTTTGCTGGACGAACTCACTTCCTTGGTGAGGGGGGAGTGAGGTCTTAATTTAATAGTATTTCCATCTATTCTTGTTATTTTGATGTTGTATATTGATTCTTTTCCTTATTTCTTTTGCTGCTGCTGCTGCTGCTCTATACGGTCTACCTTAAAGGGGACTTCTTGTTGAGTTTTTCTTCAATTTTTGGTTCCTAAACATCTTAAGAATGAATCTAACATTTATAAACTGGTGAAAACGAAGAAAACCTTCCTATTCTTTTAGCTAATGAACCATGGTCTATCTATGTAAACAGTGAGAGGGGGTGTGTTTTATATTTTTAACTTCTGGATATCTCTTTTAAACACTGTTTGACCAGCTAATTAACACAAAGTTTTGGATTTGGAAAATAACAATTAAGTAAAATGAGTAACGATATCACGTCTTTCTCTCCTTTTCATTTTTGTTTCTGTTAACAAAAAAGTGAAACCAGTTTTTATTTTAATAGATAACATGTTTTATATTTTAAAAAGGAAAAGAAATAAAGGGATGTGGAAGTGTGCGCGTGTGTCTGATCCAAGAAGGGACCATAAGAGGAAAATCTTGTTTATTTTTTTAAGATAAGGCTTTGTTACTAAAAGTTAAGATAAAACGAAAGGCAACTTTGATGTAACCACTGTGTGTGCGTGTCAGTTTTGAGTTTTAGAAGGTTAAGACCATTTTTTTTATCACTTTATCTTCATAACCTAAATTAATTGACTAACGAAAAAGCTTAGAAATTAGGCTAGACTTTAAGAATTGGTGATGATGGGAGATCCAAAAACAACAAACTTTGTTTTCATTGAAAAAGATACAAACCTTGCTTTAACTGTACAGTTTTTGTTCTTAGAGATAAATTGGAATAAGAAATTAAAACTTACTTTAGTATCAAATATAGGTCTCTTGAATCTAATTTATTCCTTAAGAAGCATCAGCTTTAGGGAATAATAGTATAACAAAGAGATGACTCAACATGGAAAACACTTAAAAAATTAAGCATCAGCCAAGGATCCTGCTTCCCCCCCTCATGCTCCTTTTTTATATTCATAAAAAGAAAAAAAAATAAAACTCAAACAAATATTGATAAAAGAAAATTGCTTAATTTTGTTTAGTAGTAGATCTTATCTCTAGTTTTATACATAAAATTAATAATAAATATTTTTTTGAAAATTGTTATTTATTAAATAATTATTTATTAGAAGTTAAATATTTAAATAATTGGGTAAAAAGAAAATTTAGCCCCCTTTTGATGCATTCCTAGATCCGTCCCTAATCCCTTGGTCTTCAAAGAGTCACGACCTGGTGGTTAATTCAGCAAGGTTGATACATAAAATTATATTTATGTAAGTCTCCTTATAATTACTTACCTGGTTCAAATTTATTAAGTGTTTGTCAAACAATCTCAGAAAAATTAACTTTGGCACCTCACGTTTTTATTCACCAAGGGACAAGCATTAAATGGGTGCCTTCGTTTTGTTTTGAAACTCATGGCCTCATGGCCACAACACCAAGAGAGTTGCACAAAAATTTCAATACTTCACTAAATCTCTTATTTATGTTATAAGGTACATGAAGAAAGAAAAATTTTGGTCTTTTATAACCAATTTGGTCTCGTGTTGAGTTAATAAATAAATGGGAAAACTGTTTTTTTTTTTAAGAAAAAAAAGGGAAAACTGTTAGTTATATTATCAACCAATATTTTCACATAGTAAAGTGTTATGAATATGAAATCAAAGAAAAATTTCTTTTTATTTTAGAAATAATACAAAGATTTACTTAAAAAGATTACTAATTAGTATTTGAAACTTATTAATTGACCAATGATATTGTAGATATCTAATTGAAAAATTATTTTATGTTGAAGTGTGAAGAAAACAAAATATTAAATATAAACATAAAGTTGGAATGGGAAGTGTTTGTAAATATTAAATACACAATTTTATGATAAAAAAAATCCAAATTACTTATATAAGCTTTTACAAATTACAATTGAGTCAAGGTGTGTGTTTGTATCACTTATGTATTTAGAATTATAAGATCAAAACGATAAAAATTAGAAGAATAAATTGTAAAATTAGCATCAGTTTATTCTCTTTTTTATCTTTTAATTATAACTTTTTACATTCATCTAAATAAAATTTGTCTATGTGGGCAACAACTATTTTTTAATGGGGGTAATTTTTTTTTTATCAAATATATATAAGTGAAAAAAATTATTTTGTGGGGGCAATTGCCCCCATAGTGATTAACCTGCATCCGCCCCTATTTGTCTGTAAGGTAGATGTGCTGATATCTTGTATTGGTGCTCAGAGAAGCTGAGACAAAAGATATATATGGATTTATAATTGTTATGTTTTACTGTATCTCTATGTTATGATGACGAACCTCTACCTGTTGAGGTACAAATATGTTATATATATATATGGATGAGAACGACCCTTGAAAGATGAATAAGTCTCTATTGATGTATTCCGAGAATGTGTTTTAGTTATGTGACTTGGTGTAACCAAGTTAGGTGAAAGGCCTAATGGGAGATGGAGTAGGAAGTTATGGTTTGGTACGCTGCGAATTGATATACGTGACCTTGGCTAAGGTCTAAGGGGTGGAAGGCATCGAGTGTGTGACGTCCCAATGGGTAGGTTGCCCTCCTATGTTCCGAGACTGATAGTGCCAGCTCGTAACACCTCGATAAGCACAAAGACAAATTCATGATGACACGGAGGGTATACCTCGTGGTATAAAGGGGATGTGACCCCGTTGGGAGATTGCCCCATGACTTGAGTATGCGTACTGATATGATTATTGATATTGAGCGACACCGGGAATGGTTCGAGTACCATGTGGATTGTGGAGCTACACAGGTATGGGACTATGGTAGCGATTGAGGTATACTTACTCCCCCATCAGTTCCCAATGGTTGTATTGTAATTAGTGATTGATCAATCGTGGAGTATGGATCCGTACTACGTCTAGATGTTTGAGTTGTTATGAGTTGGGATGTTACGAGTAGATAAATACTGCATTCCCCCGCTATTATTTAAATGATGATAGTTTATACCTCACTCCTTTTTGTTTCTTTTTGTGTATGTACTTGCTGATTAGACACATGAAGTTGATAGTCATGGCCAACGATTAAGCTCTTTTGCTTATGTGGCTATTTTGGGGATTGTGGAGACTAACGAGAAGATATGAGACTTAAAGTCCAGTTTTACTTATTCTTGTATTTAGGTTAGGGTAGAAATTATGTACTACTTTGAATATGTTATTTGATGTATGGGTTGGGATTAGCTAATACATAATTTCTCTGTATTTATTTTGTGATATGGACTAATGTTTATTTAAAGAAGATCATGATTCTTTATATAATATTTTATGTATTCCAAATATGCTTAATAAATGTTTCATTTAATCGCAAAAATTTTATTCTCATTTTTATAATAACTAAAACAAATAAAACGTTAGTGTGGGTTGTGTCTAATGTAACGGGGTGTTACACAAAACCATTATCATACAAGTAGTGGAGACAACATGAACAATGCTCAGAAAATAGACAATACTATTGTCGCTTTCATTCTCCACCCCAAGCTGCCACGTTGCAATAGTCATATGTTGTGAGGAAACGGATAAATTCAAAGGCTTTGATTTCTACAACGGATACATTTACAAGAAGCCTATAAATAGAAAAGAAGGCACAACAGAAAAGACTATTGAATCTTTGAGAAATCATGCAATATCACCAAGCTCTGTTATGCTACGATATAAGTCTTTGGACGATCAAAACACTGAGTGCTTAAGTGTGCAATCTTTTGTTGAGGAAAGTTTTCTTGTAATATATTCTTATTGTATATCTTTTCTTTGAGAGTTATTTGTTTTTTATTCTTTGTAATAATTCAAACAATTGTTTGGAAAGCCAGGAGTGGCTTAGTGATAAAGAATACTTGGCTCTTCATCAATCTTTGGGTGAGATTAAGGGTGTGCCATAAGTGGCCTAGAGAATACTTGTGTAAGCCAGAAGTGGTAGGGTAGAATACTTGCTTTGTAATCATTTTTTATTAGTGGAACCCTTCAAGCATTTGAAGGAGAACTGGAAGTAGCTCAAGAGATTGAGTGAACTAGTATAAATCAAGTGTTTATACTCTTCTCTTAAGCTTTAAGTTGTTTTCTCTTGTTTTTCTTTGAACATATCTTTGGACACACAAGTTCAAAAAATCTGTCTTTGAGAAAATTGCTTTTAACTTGTTGGATGATATTTTAACAAACCAGTTTTTTAAAAGTTGTTGTCGTATGTGATTTCGAACCCCCTTCTAGTGTGTTCCATTTATTTCACAAAATGTTTGCTTCAGAAGCTAATTGAATATAAAATCATAAAACTATAGATTTGGAGAAATTTGTAGAAGTTTCCATTTACATTGATCCTTATCTTGCATTATCATGTCAATAAAGAATGACAACTAAATATTAAACAGTAAACAAATGCAACATTTATAGTTTTATTTTGAGGACTAAACTATATAACCAATACATAATCCATGAAAAAATTATATAGCCAATAATAAGGTGTAGTAGTTACTGACTCTTAAATTAAGGACTTAAGAGGGTGAGAGATGTTGAATCCAGAACCCTTATGACAAACCATTAGTGTCTGCAAATTGAAGAATGAAACTCTGCAAGCTAACAATTTGCCAAGTGTTTCAGATCATGATAATAGCAAATTGAAAACAAGCATTCTGGTGAGTTCAGAACAAGCTCAGAATGGATGTCTCAATTGTGCATCACATGAAGTCTCAGAAAGTCTCACCTACATGATGAAGACAATGCTTCCTCTAAAAGACTTCTAAGTTGGCAAGTTGAAGAAAACATCAAGATAGTCTCATTCAAAGAAAATCAGAACTACACCATCAGAATGAAGTTGCAAAAGAAGAAGCATCAGAATGATGCTATCCAGAATCAAAACAAAATGATTTTGAGATGATCACATCTGCATGATGTGTTGAAGGCTAGACCCTGAAGACCCTTTGCATCAATATAGATTGAAGAACAACATCATGTCTTCCATATTCAACCACAAACACAGAGGGCTGATCAGAAGACTGAGGTTGACATCAGAATGGTATGAAGTGTAACTTCATGTCTTCCATATGCAGTCACACATAGAGGACTCATCAGAAGACTGAAGTTAACAACATCACATCTTCCATATGAACCACAATCATTGAGGGTTCATCAGAAGGTTGATGTTGACAGTCATGAATAGAGATGCAAGAGGATGATAACTACTTGAGTATCTGATATGGAACATCAAAATCAAGCTAAGAAGACTTTCCATAAGTCTACACCAAGGACATAATGTTTTCAACACCAACAACAACCTACATTTTCTATATCCTAAAACAAGCTGCTTCAGAATGATCAGTGTTGTGAATAGTTGATCATTGGGATGAAGATGCGCTCCTTACAAAGCCTCATCATGAAGTCTTCATCAGAAGGAACCTACATCAGAATAGGTCCTTCCTCAGCAAACATCAAAATGCAATTCCGATGTATCTTCAGAAGTTCATCACAATCTGTCCATCAGAATGCTTTGTTCAGAACAGATTCAAAAAGGTGACAGGTCATATACAACTAGCATATTTCAAAATTTCTGTCAGGGAAAATAGCTGTGCCAAGAGTCCAACAGCTACCTTTTGAACACTATAAAAGGGACCTTTTGGAAGCCTTTCAAAGTACCTTGAAGCAAGCAAGAAAAAGATCTACTCGAGCCTTTCTTCCTCAGTGAGGATTTGTGAGTTTCCTTCTTCAAGCCTCTCAGTGAGAGTGACCCACTTTTGTATTAGTTCTAGTGAGCTTTCCTTGTAAACAAGAGAGAAGTGTGATTGTATTTCCTAAATGGAAATCCCTTGTTAAGGAGAATATGTAGTCTATGCAGTAAATCACAGATATCCTTTGTTGTATTGAGTGAAATCTCCAAGCCAAGACCAAGGTGTGGTGCTGTGGTGAGGGGGTACCTGTGTAGTAGTGTGGTGACACTGCTGTTGCTGTGTGAAGATCTAGTGTGAGCCTTGTAATTTGGTGAACTTGTTGAGGTTGCTGTGTAAGCCAGTGGTGACTGGTTGTTATGTTGATTTAGTGAATATCTCACTGGTGCGTGAGGACTGGATGTAGCCTTGGGTTTGGGGTGAACCAGTATAAAATTTTCTGTGTGATCTCCCTCTCACTCTTACTCTGCTGTTTTAATTAGTTAAAATATATATAACCTCTGTTTTATATGTTAACCTCTTATAAAGAAGTATTCCAAATAGAGACAGTGAGATTGGGAAAGATCTTTTGAACATATAAAGAATTTTCTGGAAACAACTCAAGAACACTTTCTGAGCTCAGAATGAATATTCATTCTGAACACTCAGCATTCTGAGTAATTGAAAAATTTACCAAAAAGCTTTCAAAGTTTTTGAAAACACAATTCAACCCGCCTTCTTATGTTATTTTATTCACTTTAAGAGAACCATAAAACTTAGCAAAAGGTTAATGCATTACTCACTAACACATTAAAATGGTTAATGTGTTACTCACTAACATATTTCGTCCCCTAGCAAGTGTTTTTGAAACAATAACAGTCCATGACCAACCATAATCAATCTCCAACATGTCCATTATAATATATAAAAAATAGAATATATGACTTTTTAAAACTCAACTTCGAGTGCACAAGAAATTAAAAATAATTAAGGGTCTAATTAAAAAAGATATAAATCCAAAAATTAAATTAGATTTATCCACTTTTGATTTACATGTTATAATTAAAAAGGATTTAAAACTGAAAAAAAAAATTAACGGAAGATTGAAAGGGGAAATTTAAACCATTAGACTACAAATAATTTAGAAACAAAATTGATTAAAAATAGGTGACGTTTTAGTTTTTTTGTTTTTTTTGAAAATACACTTATATAATTACTTTTTTTTTTAAAAGGGAAACAAAAAATAATTAATGAAGATTAAAAGGGGAAATTTAAACCATTAGACTACAAATAATTTAGAAACAAAATTGATTACAAATAGGTGATGTTTCATATTAAAATACACTTATATAATTACTTTTGGGTTAACTAAGTTTTTAGTCCCTAAACTTTTTAAAAATTCAGTTTTTAGTCCCTAAACTTTAGTTTGACTGGTCAAGGTCTCTAAACTTTTTAAAAATTCAGTTTAGTCTCTAAACTTTAGTTTGACCGGTCAAGGTCCCTAAACTTTTTAAAAATTCGGTTTTTAGTCCCCAAACTTTTTAAAAATTCGGTTTTAGTTCTTGAAATCTCATTAATTCAGGGACTAAAAATTGAATTTTTAAAAAGTTTAGGGACTAAAAACCGAATTTTTAAAAAGTTTAGGGACTTTGACTGGTCAAAATTTTGTTGAAGGACTAAAAATTGAATTTTTAAAAAGTTTAGGGATGTTGACTAGTCAAACTAAAGTTTTGGGACTAAAAACCGAATTTTGAAAAAGTTTAGGGACTAAAAACTTAATTAACCCATTACTTTTTTATCTTTTAAAAGAGCGGGAAAATGAAGATTATTAATTTACTGCAACGTCAGCTACTTTTTTTTTTTTTGGTATTCAATGGGGCCAAGGACCAAGAAAAGAAAATTACATCAAAATAACTCTAGGAGTAGCAACTCCCTTAGCATCAGCTATAAGCAACCTCTACACAACTACAAGAGGATGCTCCAAAATCATAAAGTCACCCTCTAAATCATAAGGCAAATCAGCAAGGGCATCCACATAAGCATTGCCCTAACGAAAAATATGAGAAAATTTGACACAAGAAAACAATTGCTTAAGCCTTCTAATTTCCTGAATTAAGCTCCACCAATTTGCATTACCAAGTTTATTAATTGTAATAGCCTTGACTACTGCATCCGAGTCAATTTAAACATCCACCAAGTGGAAATCTTTCAAAAGAGAAAGTTTCAACCCTTCTAGCACTCTCCACAATTCAGCCATATAAGAAGTTGTTCTGCCAATTTTTTTGATGAAACCACAAATCCAATCTCCTCTACTACCCCTTATAAGACCACCATAGGTAGCATCACCTCCTTGACCTCTGGCCAAGCCATCCGTGTTGATAGCCACCCACCCCTCTTATGGTGGGTGCCAGTAGATGTAAACCTCCCTCTTAACCAAACTGTTTTGTAAAGCATAATTTGATGAAGAGATCGCCTTTTGATAATCCTAACAAGCCTTCAAAATAACAGTCCATGGCTTAAATGGAAGTAAAATATTATCATCATGCTCTTGCTTATTTCGCCATTGCTACATAAAATAACATGTCATGGCCCAAGTCTTAAGCCAATTACCCTCTTCAAGTACACTCAAATCGTTTTGAATGTTATACTTGACCCTGTTGTGCACCAAGGGAGATTAAACACCAGGGAGATCTTCATAAATGGGCCACGAGCACACAACATAAGCAGACTTGACACCACCTTTAACCCAAAACCTTAAGGCATTAGGTTTGCAGGTCTATCCACTTATATGTTGCTCAACTTGCCCATTTCTACCTTGTATTCCAACAATCTCCCCCTCAAGTGTGAGTCTCTTCCACATGGTAGCTCCCCCTCAAGCGGAAGCCATTTTCACCACGAGTATCCAATGAGGGCGCCTTTAGAGCGCTTAATGCTCTAGTACCTTGCACCACCGCCTCCACCATTTCACGGCCACGGGACACGCTGCCTGGTCTCTATGTATGGACCCACTTCCAGGAAGACTTTTGATACAAGGGATCCCTATACCCATGCTTGGATCCATCGCTAGTCCATCTTACTCGTTTGAGCCGGTCACCTGGTTGAATGATGTGAGATTTACCGCAAGCGCACAGTTGTCTTCAAGTAATAAAAATTATCGTCTCCACAGGGATTGCATTTTCGGCTTTGTAATTTTCACAATTTAATTGAAATTAAGCAAAAGGAAATATTTTATTGCATAAGAAAAGATTTGAAAAGATAAAATTAAAATAAAATAAAGATAGGTTAAAGATAAGATAAAAAATAAAATAAAGATAAGATAAAGATAAGATAATATAAAATAAGATAAGATAAAGATAGAGTAAATATTTGAAAAGATTGAAATCAATAATAAGAAAACTTCCAGGATTGGGTTTCACACCAAGACTTCCTATTAACTTAATCTTTCTACCTCTATGTTCTTATTGGTTCTCTTTGAAGGTGAATTAACCTAAGGTAACCTTTGCTCCCTCTCAGGATACAAAGATGTATCTAATTGAATTAACCCCTACTCTTATGGTAATTAAGTTCAATTAAACCCATTAAGTTCTTTGTTAAATCATTGATTCCTTAAAGGATTAAACCTACTTTCGTGATTTAATACCTAAGTTCCTCCCCTATGGATCCAACGATTAGGTTCACCTCTCAGTTCTTCCATAAGCGTATATGATTATGAAAAACGGTGGCCAAATGCTTCGCATATATAAAAGCAATAGAAGAGAAATCAAGAGGAGAAGCCAATAGAACATAAAGATAAATCAATTAAGCATAATAGTTGTCAAGAGCTAAGCCCCAATCCTAGAGCAAAGAGACTACTCACTTATAGTCATGGAAACAATGATGAAATTAAAGGAAAACATAACAAACTAGAAAAAGAGTTGAAGAAGAAGAAGAATCCTCCACTCTATCTCTAAACCATATGCTAATCCCAAATTCTAGTGCGTACCTAATCCTAAGTAAAACACTCTATTTAAAGAGAACGTGCTAAGGAAAAAGATAAAGATTTAAGCTCAAATTACAATCAAAATCGCAAAAAATAAGATTCTCAATCTGGTGCAGGTCATGGCCATGACAATTTGCTGTCATGATGCGAAGCTGAAAGTTAGATTAGGTCACGACCATGACATCTATCAGGGGTCCAAAAATGTGGAAATAAGCATGGTCACGACCATGACTCTGAATGTCATGGCCATGAATTCTGTCAGGTGACTCGATTGTGCTTTTCTTCTAATCTTCAAGTGTCCCTATGCTTCTAGCTTCAATCCTTGGAATCACCATGCATCTTTCTCCTTAATTTGATGTCTTAGGAATCACCATTCATCTTTCTCCTTGATTTGATGTCTTAGAGCTTAAGAAACAACCTTGAAACATGAAAATACCAACATCATAACCGATTCCAAAAAGAAATGAAAAACAATGCAAATGCAAGGTAAATGAGTCCTAAATGTTAGAATATGCAATATTTCCTAAGTGAAATGCTATGCATGAATGATATAAAATGCAACGCATCATTGAACCATTGACTCTGATACCAATTGTTGTGCATTGGAGGGGGAGAAAAACACCGGGGAGATCTTCACCAATGGGTCACGAGCACACCACACAAGTGAACTTGACACCACCTTCAACCCAAAATCTTATGGCATTAGGTTTGCGGGTCTATCCACTTAAATGTTGCTCAACTTGCCCATTTCTACCCAATGTGAGACTTCACCTTCACACTTGTATTCCAACAGACCCATTATGTGATGTTTATACCAAAGAAGTTAGCTCTCACTGAATGCTTTAGCAAGTGAAGCCAAATAGAAGTAGACAAAGGTGAGTATAAACTTATTGATGAAAATTCTGTATAAACTTTTCACGATTCCAAAGCTAATAGATAAAATTCAAAACTTACAATATAAACTATTTTTTCACAAAACATGACTAAATCAAACTTAGTGTCTTATGACACTTCAACAGATTGCAACATACTATATATATATGGCCAACACATCTGTGACAATTGTGATATGTTAAGGCGTGATTGGGGGTATCAGTGTCTCATATCCCTAGAGATGCTTCATTCAGAGTGTTAGAGAGAAAGCTTGGAATTCTCTTCCTACTGATGTTTTGGATGTCCTCTAGGACATGACTGCTACTTTCTAGTTTCTTTTCGCTTTGTTTTCTTTAACTTCCCATTTACCAACAAAAAAAAAATCTTAAATGCACCTTGATCTATTTAATTTAAATTTTGTTTGGTCTATAATTTTTTTTTACCCAATTTAATATCTTTTTTCTTTAACTCAAGTAAACTTAGCCCTGCCATAATTTTTCTTATACTTAAAACTCCCAAATTTTATATATATATTTTTTACTCGTATTCTTAATTGATTGATTAAGTTGAATTGTTTTAAACATTTCATTATTTAAAATTAACTAAAATATTAAATTTAACTCAAAATAAAAAATCCTCTTTAAGCCCTTCTATCACATCTTATAAAATACTTTAAATTTTAACAATTTTTCATTAAATTAATAATTTCTAACTTTTAAATTATTTACATCCCAAATCTCTAAATATTTGATAATAAAATAATAATTTAAAAGTTTTAGTAAAAAAAAATTGACAACATGATAAAGGGTGCATTGCATTGGCTTAATTCTCAAATTATTATTTTTTAAAAAAACATTACATAACTTAAATAATTTTCATTGATTTCTTTTAATAATTTTTTAAAATCTTATATTCTTTATTTTATAGTTATAACTAGCGTAATAACCCATGTCTTGCATGGGTGTTGAGTTTATAACTTATATTTTTTTTTTTATATTTTTATAATTTTTAATGTATTTCTCAATTTTAAAAATTATTTTTTATATATGTATGTGTTAGTATGTATATAAATATGTAAAAGATATATAAAAATAATTATAAATATTGATATATATTCAAATGATTTTATATTTACACATGTCTTATATCATTTTAATTTATATAAACATTTGTTTTAGAACATTATTATCTTTATAAATATATTTGCATTTGTATATAATTTAAATATATGGCAACCAGGGTCACGATGGCAACGGTGCAAAAATAATTAAAAAAATGAAGTCGCACCAATATTTTATTTTGAGGAAAAACATTGGAAAACCTTTCAAAATGGTCTTTGAAATCAAAGACGCATTTGAGAGTCGATTACGTATAGGGAAGATATTAACACCCTACAACGTCCGTTAAATCGGTACCTCTAATTAATTGCGCAAAATCATGTAACTTTATAAATATTTTTATATAAAACGAAAGAAAATCTACATCTCGTAAGAAAATCGAAAGAAGAAAGAAAAAGAAAAGAAAAAAAGATAAAGAAAACTAATCTACATCTCGTAATAAAACGAAAAAGAAACAGTAGGAGAGAAAAAAAACTAATAAAATCAATCTACTATGCTAACATAAAAAGAATCAATGAGAAAGAAAAAAAATGAAAGCTTTTATATAATAAAAAGGAAGGAAATCGTTGACACAGTTGCCTAGAGAACAAATTACAAATATATTAAACCAAAGATTACAAAAGACAACAAAAGTCCATACATAATCTAGCTCCTCTAATAGTCTTCACGTGCAGTAGAGAAAGAGTAATTTCTCTCGGTGTCAAAATGAACTTTGTGTGTGAGAGCAAGATGTCAAGAGAGATTTCTTTTTTATCTGAATTTTCCTTTTATCTGATCTGAATTTTTTCCCTTAACCGTGTGTTTGTGGCTCTTTTATAGCCAAATTGTCCAACAACTCACTATCCCATGATTCACTTGTTTTTAGGCTTGTGGCTTCATGATTGTTATCTAGTAACTGCTTTATTTTTTTTATTTTCTTTTTTCCTTTTTTTTTTTCACATAACTGTGACATCTTTTTTTATTCTGTTTTTTTTTTCTTTTTTTTCAGAAATATTATAATACATTTTTTTAAAAGATAAAAACTCAACTGGATAAAATTGGGTATTCACAAAATATATACATAATTTTAACAAAAATATTAATGCTAAAGAATATTTTATATTATATTTTGTAATTATTAATTTTTCTTTTTTAAAAAATATGTTTCCATCATAAAGAAAATAAATGTATAATGCCAATTATTAAAAAAAAGAAAGATTTGTGGACATTTGAACTTATAGATCAATAGATTACATTAAAAATAGTAATGGTGAATACAAAAATAAGATAATGCATAGAATGATATATTTAATCATATTTTAGTTAGGCTAATAACTAAGAGACTCTAAATTTTTCTTTAGTTAATTCAATTAGACATGGCAAAGAACCTCGAACCCATCTCGACTTTGATGGGGAAATATTCGCTTTGACTGGGTATAGTATTACCCATTTTTTTTAATGGGGATTGGGACTGGGATTGGTATCTAACTATCCTAGTACCCATACCCGCCACCACCTTTATATCTTTTTAGAATTTTTTTTGTCACAACATACATATACATTTAAATATAATTTTATTTTTATAATAATAATAATAATAATAATAATAATAATAATAATAATAATAATAATAATAATAATAATAATAATAATAAAATAACAAACTTAAAATTATACATTTTACTAAAAATATAATTTAATTCTTAATTCTTTATCTTTAATTTCTTTGTTTTTTATTATATTTTATATATTGTTTGAATTAAAATATAATTAATAACTTAATATATAATTATTTAAAAATTTAAAATATATAATTTAATTAATATTATAAAAAATGGTGTAGCGAGTTACTCGCGGGTATCTCCAAACCCGATAAAATCCAACGGAGATGAGGATGTGTATTAAAATTTTAAACCCGTCTCTTTTGTACGCGAATACGAACTTACCCCGCCTTTTGCGGGGGATGGGGACAGGGAGCGTCAATCCTGTCCCTAACACGTCCCGTTGCCATGCCTAATTCCAAGTTGGTTTATTTTGTTTCTATTTCTATGTAACATTCTTATCTTTATGCATAGAAGATAATTAGGTTATTGAAGTTCGTAAGTTATAATTCAATTATGATCATATGCATGAAAGTAAAACTTGGTAAACACCTACTCAATGTATCATTATGGACATAACCAGCAATGAACTAACACATTATTAAATGATACATATATACATTTGAATCAAAACATATGTTTATGTAGTAATTATATTTCTTATAAAGTATAATATTTATCTTTAAAGACAAAATTGCAATGTATCTTTATTTAAAATAAATTAAAAATGTACAATGTTATCTTATTTAAAAAATTTAAAATATAATTATAGCATAATAATTGTAAAGATTAAAACATAATGTTTTAAAACAAACAAAATAGAATTTTGTGCCTAAATAAATTAACATATTAGATATATCTTTTAAGATTATATATATATAAATATAAATTCTTGACATGGAGTGCTAAGCATCATAATCGAATCTTGACATTCCAGCAACGTTGGCACCCCCAATATCTACCATTCATCTGCTGCACACCAAATTTATTGAAAACAAAAAGAAAAAAGAACAAAAACAACATGGGGGACCAAACCAAAACCCATGGAAGTCTAACATAACCTGAAATTTGGTAAGCCAACTCTATTCCTAAAAAAGTCCTCCGTAACAAAAGAGGGAACTGAATCCCATCAAATAAAATTAGGTCTACTATTAACACCATATGTGGCTAATTTATCAGCACAATGGTTGCCTTCTCTATAAATACAGGATAAAAGACCTTGCAACTAAGTGAAAATTTTAGACATCACTTCCATCTACCACGAAGCTCCCAGGGGACCACAAAACCATTTTTAAAAGATGTGATTACCAACTAAGAATCACATTAATCCACAATTTAGACCATCCTCTTTGCTGGGCTTGTTCAATAGCTATCATTATTGCAAGAACCTCAGCTTGAAAAGCAATTTTAACACCAACATAGGATGCAAAACAGCCAAGAATAACACCATTACTAATGAAAAATACCACCACAACCTGCATGACCAGGAGAACCAAGGGGCAATCCCATCTGAATTACATTACCCACATGAGGGAGGATACCAATCAACTTGTTTAACAATCTGGGCTTTGGGAGGATGCACTTGCACTGAGAAACTTTTCACAAAAGTGAACTCTTCTAATGAACCAGCTAAATGACCACTAGAGTTAGTGCCAGATAAGGAGACAACCAAAATGATCATGGAAATAGCCTGACTAATAAGAATATGAGTATCCTTAAAACGAGCATTATTTATGCAAAACCATATCACCCAGAACACATGAATAATGGCAAAAGTCAACACATCTTTCAATTGAGAACTCCATCTTTTATCCAGAATATGCAAGCACGATTCAGCAGAAGTAAGATCCATCTGATAACCAAGACGCGATTGGAAACAGCTCCAAATGCATAACTAGAAATGACACCTGTAAAAACAAATGATCAGAACTTTCCTCGAATTTCCCACATAGACTACAAACTGATGCCAAAGCACATCCACGAGCTTTAAGTTGATCATCCATTGGCATTCTATTTCTCAGTAATCTCCAAAGAACAAAAGTTCTGGAAGGAGGAATGCAACGAGACCAAATATACTTCGACCAAGGAAAAGATGGTACACTTGGTTGAGAAAAGAGAAGAGTTGCTTTCATAGTCAGATAACCATCACTAGATTGCCTCCAAATAGGTTGGTCCACATCATCAGAAATATGCATACTTTGGATGGCTCACTGAAGATCAGGAAGCTTATTGTTGTCTGTGACTCAAAATCTTTGTTTAGTCTGAAGGTTGTCCAGTCTGATGGATGTTGAGCCTAAAGGTTGTTCAGTCTAATGGGTGCTCGGTCTGAGAAGGATCATCTGATACAAACTAAGGACAGTCTAATGCTCAAATAGTTGGAACAGTTTGTTTCGTTAGTCTGATACATATCGTCTTAGGAGGTGTTTTCTGTTATGTTTTCTGTTACAAGTTCTAGTGACTTGGAGTCTATAAATAGAAGGCATGGGATCTCTGTTATGTGTGTGTGAGTAACCAAACTGTGAGTGACTTGTTGAGAGATAATAGGAAACACTATGTAACACCCTCACCTGTGTTTATTGTATTTAATTATTATTAATCATGTTTTAAGATTTGATAAGCCAAATAGAATGATAAAATATTAAATTACATCATTGTAATTTATATTTTCCATTTTATATATAATTGAAAATTGTAATATTTATTTCAGATGAGAATTCTGGAATAACTATTAGAATGACAATTATACAAATTATCAATTTTTACAACAAACATGAAAATAAGTCTCAAATAATTACGAAATGATTATTTGAACTTAGAATCAAGTTATATAGGATGAGGAAAGGGTAGAATAATTTTTCGGAAAGTAGGGGCATTCCGAAAAAAAAAAATAAAAAAAATACTGTTAGGTGATTAGACTGTCTGGGAAATATAAAGTCAGTATAAGTTCCCCATAAATTAATAAGGAAACTGACAATGCCAGTTCAAATTTAGCTTATATACTTAAAATGATAATTTTAGGGAAAATGTGAAAAATTATAGAGTACAAATATAAATACTGAAGATTAAACATAGAAAAGTACTCGGATAATTTAAATAATTAAAATTTATCATAATTTTTTTATTTAAGTCATACTAATTAATAATAAATATAAACCAACTGTACTAAAAAGTTTTAATTAAAAATATTTTTTTTTACACATAAAATTATACCGAGAATATCATAAAGCACCTGAATCTCTGCTGTGAGATCAGATGCAATTAGTGACAATTCCTTCTCTTTCAAACTACACGAAGCAACCACAACCAACAAGTTATTTTGTTAAAAAAAAAATGGAAAATGAAAAATATAATTAACTTCTATAAAAGCCTATTTCCCTTGAGACTTATCCATTACTTTCTCACCTGATCAGTTCTACTCAGTAGAACTAAACCAGCAGCTTTCTTCATCCGCTTCTCTCTTCTTCTTCTCTCCCTCAAAACTAACCTCACCAAGGCACCAAGAACAGAAGCAAGTCCCTTCCTTTCTCCTTCCTTGCTGCTGATTTGTGATACTCTTAAAGGTAAGGGGGGAGTGAGGTGATTCTATATTGTTTGTCTTTCAAATTTTGTTCCTTTTTACAGTGATTCATGGTACTAATATTGTGATTTTTGTGTATTTCCTTGTTTCTCACCATGTGCTGTGAAATTATGGAGCTTCCTTCTTCCTGATATTGTTCTGTCCGTGAGGATCCTCTGCTGAAACTTTCAATTAATTTTTTCTTTGGTCTGAAACAATTAAAGAGAAAAAAAAACTGATATAATATATATATCAAAGTGAATAACGAAAACTGATTTTGTTACTCACTCGAAGCTATGGTTGGCTGATGACAGGAGTATAGTTTTTCTTAACATTCACCTTCTCTTCTTGCTCTCCTTTTGGAACTGATATTAAGTATTGAAAAAGACCACCTTTCCTTGTCTCTTTTCAGTTCCATACTTTCTTTTTCAGTTTTATACCTTCAGAAAGGGACAAACTTGTTTCTTATTCATACAAATGGATCGGTCAGCTGGAAAGGAATAAGGAAAAGAATTTTGTTTGTTTCCTAATTCTAGTAACAAACCTTTTTGCTAAAAGTTAACTCCAAACAAAAAGGGAAACTTTCAACCATGTGTGAGTGTGTCTCGGGTCTGGGAGACAAGAGGGAAGAGAACTTGTTTTTTTTATCACAAAGTTTTGGCCTTTAGTGGCAAATAACATGTATCTTTGATTTCTTTTAAGAAGAAAATAAAAGAAAGAAGGAAAACTGATTTATATAAGGGTTCAGGTGGTGATAAATAAAAGGAAAGCAAGAGGTGTCATTTTCATAAAACACAACTTTATATCAACAGTTTTGATAGGCAACTAATAGCTCGTACTCCTCAGCTACAGCTACGGTGATCTGTCCTAAGAGGGTAAAACAAAGGTCTTTATTCTGTTTAAGTCTGAATCTAGAGAAAGTTCTTCTCTACTTTTCTGGTCTGCTGTTTTTATTTCTTTTGGAGTAAGAAGAAGTTTTAAAAATAAAACTAGCTGCTGGAAACAAAACAAAGGATTTTAACCACCTTTTATGTATACGGTGGTGTGTTTTAAATAGGAACAAGGAATTTTTTTTTATTTGTCTTTTATTTCTTTCTTCCTTTCTATATATATGTATCTAAGAGTATGGTGAGTATTTTGGAGAAAAGTTTTTAAACCAGAAATCGTTTCGCCGAATCAAGATAAGAATTAGAATGATTTTATTAGAAACTCTTTCCAAGAGATTTTACTTAAAACACTGGATAAAATGAAAATTATCTTTTTAAAAATTAAATTAATTCGGCTACCAAGAGCAAAAATGATACTTTAGTATGCGTCTTGAACTTTAAGATAAGAATATTTTATCACTTCTTTATACATCAACCTGTATACATATTTATACTTATTCTGAATATTTTATCACTTTAAATTTGTTGTTTTTTTTTATAAGATTTGGTAAATTTGGATAAGACTAGGACATGCTGGTGTTTTAACAGCCTCGGTCTCAAAGTTTTTATGCTTTTAAACTGTCTAAAAGTTTTTAGTTCCCTTAAAAGTTGTTATAAAAATGGTTTTTCCTTATCATTGGTTTCGGGTCAGAATTTTTATGGTATAATCATTTTAATTATATACAATAAGCCAACCACTTAATTATAATATTTATAGTTAAGAGAAATAGGATCTCTTTTAGTTTCTTTATAAACTACTAACGTTTCACTTTAAAAAGATAACTAAGTTATTATTATATTAAAAACTCTAATTCCATAATATTTAATTTCGGTAGATAATTGTGAGTCTTAACAATTATTTAATAAAAATCAAAATTTATGTCTAAATTTTTAATAATATAAATATATATATATATATATATATATTTATATTTATATTTATGAAATTATTGCTTGATATAAATGATGTAATTGTGATATATTGTATATCAATATTTTGTGTATACTATTGTCTGAATTAAAGTCAGAAATGTTATTCTTTGAAATTGGGTACTCAGTTATTGAGACCATAAGAACTCTAAGTATAGACTTATTAGACTGTAAGTACTCTAGACTGAGTATTGTTAATAAAGGAACATGCAGAAGCATGTTACTTGAAGTGGAAGATATAGCCTGGTAAGCTGAGGAATGAATGGTAGGGACTCACTTAGGAAGTCTTGGGGATACGGTGCTGAGTGATGAAGTACCTGAAGGGCCAGGGCAGCACCTTGTGTCGGGAACTTCATCTGACCAAGCTTGGCAATCCTGACTACTGCTTAGCATTCCATTGATTGGTGCAAGAGTACGTCTCAGATACGGACTGGGGATGTCCAGATTTGAAGAAATTATGAGTTCATCTAAGGAAGATGAAGATAGTTACCATTAGGTGAGACGTATGTACTTCCAGTCGCTACCAAACGGGAGGTATGGATCCATACAGAGTCAAACGGGTAGGACTAGTTTAACTAGAATAAGCCAATAGGTTCCCCCTCTATATTTATATATATTTATTTGACTAACGGTAAGTTACCGTTAGTATTACATATATAATTTAGAACCATACCTCACTCCTTATTTATTTTTGTATGCATGTATGTACCTATTATATTTATGAAGATGGCAGACCTGCCAGCGTACCACAACATGACTATTGAGTGGATAGGCCCTGGGGCTTGGACTGTGGATGAGGAAATGAGGTACTTTTCCTTTTCTAGGACGATCACTTCTACCTTAGTACCCATTATAGGACCTGATATAGAGCCATTAGTATGCCAGCATGAGATGAATGTTTCATTCCCACCTTTACCACCAGCTATGTATGAGCCACCTATCCCTGTTATTCCACAGCCACCTATCCCAGCTCAGTTTCCACCCCCGATTCAGCAGCAGATGCCCTTTATGCCTCCGATGCCGATATATCCTTTTCCTCCTTGGTATCCACCTTACCCAGCTTATCCATTCTACTATCCCATGCCTGTACCCTATGCCTATGGACCCACCAGTACCTATCATGGCACCTTTTGTGAACTATGTTCCCCCTATGGAGTTTGTTCCGGTTCCTGGCATTCCTTTGGAGCATGACCTACCTCCTTTTTCAGCACACAATGATATTCTTGTCCCTATTCCAGAGCATTAGATTGACCAGCCTTATTTGGAGTCTGCAGTTGCCCCAGTTGATCCGTTGCCATCCGAGGTTATTCAGCCTGTACTTGTTGGTGACGTACCTCCTCAGCAGCCACCTGCTGGAGGAGTAGGAGTTCCCTTGGATGACGAGTTAGTTGGGTCACATGCTGATTATGTTCCAGGCTTATGTAACGGTTTTCATTCCGGGTCAGAGCCTTCTCCACCGGCAGAGAGTATTCCTTCAGTAAAGGTTGAGGTAGCAGGACCAGAGGATGCAGAGATAGCTGATGCAGAGGTTGCTGAGATGGATGAGGATCAGTAGGTTAGAGTGGGTACATCTTTTGTACAGGGATAGATTAGTTAGTCCGTGACCTTTTTAGGACTAACCTTTTTGGGAGAATAGTACAACTTGGTTTTCCCTGTATTCCTTTTTCTGATGTACATATTATCCGATGGCAGTATAGTTGTACTTAATTATGACTGATGATCTTTATATACTGATGATGTAGTAGGGACTGTGATGTATTCAGACTTCTTATGCTTTTGACTATGATATATTATATTGATATGAGTTGTGATCTTAATTATGATATGATGTTCTTTAAAAGCTTTCAACATGATAACGTTTTATACAATGAATACATTTTTTTTTATTGATTAACATCGTGAAGATTAACGCGAAAAATTTACCCATTTAATTTTATAATAAATTAATTAATAATGTTTAAGGTTTAGATAAACGTAACGGGGTGTTACACACTGGGTACACAAAGGGGAGAGAAACAAAGTGTGAGGTTTGGGTACTTGCTGAGAGTTCATCTTGAACTTGTGAGGGCAGAACCAATTGGTTCTCTGTTGTATCTTGTAATGATTCTGGTTTCATAGTGGAGCTGCTCTTTCCCGTGGATGTAGGCCACATTGGCTGAACCACGTAATTGTGTTGTGTTCTTGATTTCTATTTTACGTTCTTTCTTTTGGGGTCTGAGTTTCTTGGTTGTTGCGTGTTCTGGGTTTCTTGGTTTGGTTTAGTTGTACGTGTTCTTGGTAATTTTTGTTTCTTTCTTGCTTGTGAACCATCACTTATCAATCAAGACTGGAGGAATATTCCAGTGATTATTAGCAAAGAAGGCACAAACAGGAGCTTTTTAATAGATGGCCAAATAGAGGATGACTTATAACTATGGATAAGTCTAAGCACCATACATGGTTCCAAACATTAATAGATTCTTCATTACCTAGGACCCAACCAGAATTGTCAATAATATCACTCCAATTCTTTTTAATAGATGGCCAAATAGAGGATGACTTATAACTCATCTTGGGTGAACCATTTCTCGAAAACCTGGCACGTAGAAAAGCAGCCCATTGTGCTTGCGAATGGAGAAACTACCAACCCAATTTCAACGTTGCAACTTCATTGATAATTCTAATCATCTTGAGCCCCAAACTACCCTCATTAAGAGGTCTACAAACCAAATGCAAGGCAACAGTAACCATTTTCTTGGTGTGAATGTCTCCTGACCACACAAAATTACGAATCCAAGACTCCACCAACTTTAGCAAAGATACAGGCCAAGAATAAATATGGAAGCTATATAAAAGCATTCCCGAGATAACTAAATTCACCAACTACACCCTTCCTATAATAGTAAGAAGAGTACCTTTCCAGCTAACAAGTTTAGCCTTGATCTTATCAGCTATAGGCAAAATATAACGAGACCGAGGCTTTCCTTTAAAAATAGGAACGCCCAAGTAAGTAAGTGGAAGAGAACCCACCCCAAATGTAACACCCTCCATTACCATAACAACCCATAATAAAAGATAGTGTAAAATATAAAATTCCCAAATCCACAATGGTTTAAAATACCTCAAATATCATAGAAAAGGATCAAATAAATTAGTCCTTACATAAAAAAACATTAATGTCAAATATAGGCATCTAAAAGAAATGAACGCTAAAAGTATAACGAAATCAGCCACATCCGGCATTTATTCTAAAATACTAACCAAGCTAAAATAAATGTAACTAAATAAAACTAGGTCTTCAAGTCTCCTCAGTTTCAACAGCTTCCTCCTCATGCTATGAAAACAACACTTTTAATGAGATGATAATCCCAGTGAATAAAACAATTTCTAAAAGTTTGCAAATAGTATTGTTCCCAGCCGGCGCGGTAATCCGGAAAAACCCATCCATGGTACCCACAGAGAAATTAAAATATATATATATATATATATTAAAATATATATATATATTAAAATATATATATATATATATATATACTCCAATAAAAGTCAAATTACCATAACCACAATTTATACCCATAACATTCTCAATAAAGAAAATATTAACACCTCAATGCATTCAAATAAATATTACAGACACAACTCAGTGATTCCAAAAATCACTAGACTTGACTCTTTGGTTCCCAGAATTGGTGTGGATCTTAGATTTGTAAAGGTCTTTGAGCTCATATCCATGCAATGACGTCCCACTACCTTCCCCATCTTAGATGGAGGTATCTGAATCTCTTCCCCATCCTAGATGGAGGTATCTATCATAAATCTCATCTTTATCCCAGATGAAAGTATCAATCATATATCTCATAAATATCGATTAACCACATAAACAATGCATCATACATGTCCATAATTAAATAGATTATAAACAAATGTATATAATCATTCATTCATGCGCAAGGCACAGAGACACTGTTCATAGGCTAATTCAACTTATTTGTACACGCATATAATATATATAATTCTCTTCACAATTACATATATTTATATACCATTCAAATGCTAGTTTTCCTTTAAATATAGGTACGAAATTAAAGCAATTTCAATAAACTCGTAATCTAGAACTAAATATATACATATACATTTAACTAAATATAAAGAAACTCCAATGCATAACTAACGTAAGTCATCATCCAGGGAGATAAAATAAAAGGGAATTAACTTCATTATTTCCAATTGAAGACACTCTTGGCCAATTCGAAAATTAACTGCAGCGACGGCTACCACGCACCTATTCATTTATTTTTCTTTATATTCACTATACACCTATGTCAACAGAGGAAGAACCTAATGCCAATGTCTACTCCAGATTAATAATTTCACCTGCTGGATTTGGCAAGAGCTGTCATGGCAATTGCATAGAATTGTATCGAAGGTTTACGATTACTACAACACACTATATTATATGAAAATAAGGTGATTCAACCATTTAGAATTTATATGGTGCATAAGAACGTTCAAACATAATTTAACCACAAAAGCTAGAACGTTAATGATTTTAAATTCTATATATCGAGATCACAAAACACATCCTTCAAATATCATACCATGGAGGTTTTGAAAAGATGTTTTACTCACCTCTTGAAGCAAGTAATTTGCACTCTTCTTTATGTTTCCTCTTCTGTATTGACTGCATCAACGGGATTCCTTCTGTTTCCTTCTTCTCCTCAATCCTTAAGCAGCCCACTAATTTTCTATTTACTAAGAGAGACCGTCTATGTGATTCTAGGAAAAAAAAACTGTCTACCTATCCTTATATAAGTGTTGTATATGATTTAAGGTTTGATTGCATGATATATTTTTATTTTCAACAGATTTGGCTTAACCAATCTTTCTTTATCTTTTATCTTTCTTTTATTTATTTATTTATTTTTAAACTGCCTAATACTTGATTTTATTTTATCCTATCAATCTTCTTATTCCTCTTTAATTATTATATGAGCCTACTATGTATTCTGTTAGGAATTCAAACGAATTCCTTTTTGCCGAAAAGATTGAATTCTTTATTCAATTCTTCCATTCCATTAAAAGCTATATATTTTATTCTAGATATCTATATTATTTGTTTATTCTAAAACTTGCAATATTCAAATTTAGTTTTAGCTAAATATTACTAACGCAGTCCCTAATCTTTTTATTATTATTGTTATTATTAAATAATCTCCACAAATCTTATTTAATAACTAAATCTTTTTATTTGCTAAATAATTATATGATTAAGAAATCTTTATCATATAATAACTAAATAATTATATTACGATTTTAGGATGTTACACCAAATCCTAACATATTCTTCAACAAAGTAACTCGTCTGGGAGACATGGATCCAGTGTAAACTTTGCACTTCTCAAGACTAACCAATTGGCTTGAAGCCTCACCATAAGATTGAAATAAATTTAGCAAGGCCTTCACATTCTTAATTGTCCCTCTACAGAATATAAAAATATCATCAACATATAAAACATGAGTAGGGGTGCTAAAGCCTCTTGGGCCAGCCATAGGCATCAACAAATGATGCTCCACCAAATATGTGATTCCGATGCTAAGAACATCCTCTACGAGGCAAAATAAGAGAGGGGACAGATGATCCCCCTGTCTCACCCCTCTCTTACAGGCCATATAACCAACAGAAGAACCATTTATACCAAAAGAGAGTCTTGCAGATTTTAGAATGGTATGAATCCAGCTACAAAAAGTACCACTAAATCCAAAAGCCTCAAGCACTTCTAAGAGAAAACCCTAATCCAAAGTATGTAAAGTGTAACCCCTTCTAATAAAACATTTAATTTAACTATTTAATTTACATTATATTATATATATAAAAGTTCTAATATATTCTATAAAAATCCAAAATATTTTCATATTTACATTGTTAAAATTTAAAGAAACATTATTACAAAATAATTCTAAGTACTACAAGTATTGTCTACCCAAATTATTTTCCCATCCTACAGCTCTGGTCATATCTGCATCCGTTTCTTCTAACTATTTCTTCCTTTCACCTGCAATTGCACTTCCCTAGAATCTAGGGACAAAATTTACCAGATCAGGCATTTAATTTCTCATACAATTAAAACAATATCAACCATGTTCATTTCATATAACAATTAATAAATCACATAAATAAATCAAATGCAGTATGATTTATGCAAATGCAGTGTTGACTCAAAATCATTTTGACCCTGCTCCATGGAGACTTCCCCTTTGAGTGCTTAGTAAGAAACTGGCCTACCATTACGCACTGTAATTAAGCTATCAGCCCCTACTAAACGCGAATAAACTAGACAGAATTAGGAGATCAGGATACCCAGGAAGGCCACCACGACCGCATCACAGTTCAGATTTCGGCCTATGTGGGATTTCCAATACCCTTCACCCCACAGACTATATAATCACAGACTATACAGTCCTGTCTAACTTACTCTACTCACCCAATTTTTTTATTTCTCATGACTACTGCAGTCCCGGTGTCAACAATATCTTTTTATCTTTTAAAAATTCATGGCTACCACAGTCCCGGTTAACCAACATCAATCATTTCTTATTTTATATATATCAAAATCATTTCTCATTTGAAATCTTTGTGTTTCCCCCAAAATACTCATGCATGCTCATGCCATGTGATAATGATCATAATTAAATAATTAACATTAAACAATCACATAAAGAAATATACAATTCAACAATTAACATTATAACATTAATATTTTACTAAAATACCAACTATGTCCTTCCTATGTAAAATTACTAAACTACCCTTAATCTTTTCCTAAATTTCCAATTATGTCCTCAAATGTGAAATTACCAAATTACCCTTATTCTTTTTTATAAAATTCCAAATTGGTCCCTAATCTTTCTAGAACATATGAAATTACCATTTTACCCTTATACTTTTCTATTATTCCCAAAATTGCCCTTGATCTTTTTATTAAATTCCCAATGTGTCCCTACATGTGAAATGACTATTTCGCCCTTGGTTATTTTAAAATTTCCACATGGTATCCCTAACACCTAGCCATGGCCGTGAGTTACTTTTCTCAAAATTTACAACATCTTCTCAAAATCAACCAAGCAATTTCAATCAAAACAAACCAAATCAAGTTTCAATCAATCATAACACATCCTAAAATCAACAAATCATGGATTCCAACACATAATTCAAACTTCAAACATCAATTATATAAAAGCCCTAAAGCAATTTCATCTTTTCATGGTTCATGATTAAATCTTGGATTTAAACCTAAGGACATGTTTCTCCTACTTCCAATTGGTTTAAATTGAAATTAAATGCCAAGATCCTTACCTTGAATCCTTAATTTGATGAAGAACCCTTGAATTTCTTTTTCCCCCTTTCTCCCTTTCTCTTTTGTCTTCTTGAAATTTTTGGGTTCTTCTCCCAATTTCTTCTCTTTTGGCCAAAGCTATATTGAAATTTGGGAGGTTTTGGTTGGTTTCTCTCTTGTAATTGGAAGAAAGGATGAAGTGAAATGGAGGGGCTGCTGCTCTCTTGTAATTGGTAGCTTGTGATCTTTTTATTTCTTATGTTTTTAAATAAATTTTCTCCACCCAATTTAATTGTGACTACACGTTCAGCCCCTTGTCCATGGGAAGCAATTTTGGCCAAGCTTTTCAGCCCACTTGGACGGCCAAGGCAAATTCCTTACGTGAATTGCCAATTGCCTTGGTCAAAAGTCAAAATTATAGACTTTTGTAGATTAGTCTAGAAGGTTTAGGGCTTTTTAATTATCTCACAAACTAATTAGAATTTTAAGAAACTAACACCACCATTAAATTCCTCACTATCAAAAACCTTGGGGTAGTGTCTTGATTATCTCTTAATCAAAGTCTAATTAGCTTAATTTAATTACATTAGAAATATTGAGTTGTAACGTTTTGATTGGCTAATACTTTTATTTTCATTTTTCTTAGTTAAACAATGTTAATAATTATTATAGACATGCTACAATTAATAGGAAATTCCATAGGTGTCATACAAATTTTATCTTAATTTTTTACCTTAGAATTTTATTGTAATAATTTCTCAGAGTTCTAACTTTTAGAAAATTCTAATAATTCGAAATTAGCATTTTAATTTCTCAACTGTATATATTTTAACTCTACATTCAATTATCTATTTATTAGATTATAGTTTACTCCAAAATACTACACTGGAAAATTTATCCTGGACAGCTATCTGACACAACTGTTCAGTCAACAAGCAATTCAAATAAAAACAAAGATATCAAAAGATTTAGAAAAATTTTCTGAATAGAACTGTATTAATTTTATTATGAAAATATGTACAGAAAGTTGTCCATAAAATATAGTACATAATTTCTTATAATATTTATAGAAAATTATTTACAAACAGTAAAATAAAAATGAGGGTGTTACAAAAAGCCTTCTTGATGTTTGTAACATCCCGCATTTTAATTAGAATTAATAATAATTAGTACTAATAATAATTGGTAAATATTTTAATAGTGTGAGCAAAATTAAATAAATGACTAATTACAAATAATAAATAATTGGGCTTAAGTGAGGGGAAATAGATTAATGTGAGAGGAAGACCATTAGAAGCCCAACAGGAAAGAGAGGGTTAATAGAGTTAGACCTAAAGACACTCCACACACAACCCACCTAGCCGTCAAAAAGAGAGGAAAAAAGAGATAAGAGGAGAAGGGAGGAGGAAGGAAAATAAGTCAAGCTTCCCACCGTAGGAACCTCCGGGAACACAAGCTAAGAGGTGAGTGCAATCCCTTTATGTTTTTTCCCTCCCCCATGTATATAGTGAGTCTTTCATGGAGTCTTGCATGATTTTGTTTATGAAAACCCGAAAGATTATTTTCTCATTAATCATTAAATTGTTATGTGTTTGGTTGTAATTGTTTTATTTAATTGGATTAAAAATCAGAGTTTTCAATGTCCATAGGATTTGCCCCCCTTTTTGGATGTTCATGAGAATTGGAGATTTGAATGGGATTTGAGGTGTGTTTGATTGCATGTATTCATGTTAAAAATCAATTACTAATGTGTAGGATTCAATCGTAGAACCGTAGGGTTTTGTTTTTGGTGATTGGGAGTGATTGGGGATCATTGGGAACCCCAAAACAAGTAAAATCGCGAAAATGCAGTATGCTGTCAAAACTGCACAGACATGCAAAGATGTGTCTGGCTCCTGCACGAAGTCCGCACAGGCATGCATGAAACTACACGGGTGTGCATAGTTCTAAAACCCCTAAATTATTGTTTTCTTGTCTTTTTAGGTGCCATTTGTCGCTTGGATCATTTTTAAGTGTTTGGACTTTGATAAGAAATCCCCTGTCATGTAACTCAGCATTTACATGTTCCCTTATGTCCTTTATTGTTGTTGACAAAATTTGGTAAGTGAACCAAATCGGGGCAAGTATCGATGAATATTTAGATATCGTATCCACGGGGACTTGCGTAATATTAAGTACATTTGACACATTTTGCTAACAAATGTTTAAGGACAATTATAGAATTCAATTGAGAGCTAACAATAATTAAGCAAATGTAAATAAAACTATGATTAAAAGCAAGAAATTGAATTAGATGTTTTTTAGGCTTTTTATCGAACATGTGGGATGCGGTAGAAATGGTGAAATTGTGATGTAATGGATGTTGCCAGGGTTGGACATCATGAAACACCATTCCTCATGTATTCACAAACACATAACAATGTACTCATCTCAACATACCAAAATTCACATACAATTCTCAATCCCTAATTCCTTAGGTGGATTGAGGTCAAATTTCCTCATTAAAGCCCCAATTGCTTAAGAGCTTTAACAAGGAAATTTGTATGAAGCACAAGAATTAAGGAAATAAGATCAATAAATCATGACCCATTCCTAGATCATAGATCTATTGAGTTCTCTATTTCAGATCTAGAATCAAAATACGTTTCCCAACACCAAATCAACTCATAAACTATGTAAATGGATGATCAATCCATACATAAGCATGAAGCATAGAAATAGAGAAGTAGTATATTAAAATGAGAGCAAAGTTAAGGTTTTACAAGAAACCCATGAGTGGGTGTCACTAGATCCAACCCCAACAACTATGAATCTAGCTACTCCTAGCCATAAGGATGAAGAAAATCCATGGAAAATTGATGGAGAAGGGTGGAGGAGCCATGGGTGTGCTCCAAAGGTCCTTTTTGTAGAGAATCCTTCTTGGAAAGATGTGTGGGTTGTGGTTTGAAGTGGAGAGGTGGAGTGGAGAGGTGTGGTGGAGTGTAGAGAGGTGGAGAGAGAGTAAGAAGAAATACACAAAGTGCCTTTTATATGTGCCATGTCATAAGTGGCGTGCTAAGCACAAATTATTTGTGTGCTAAACGCAGTTCTTAAATGACTCATTTAAGCTCCAGGGTTCCTACGCTAAGCATAGTAAAATCTGTGCTAAGCGTGGTCTTCGAAAATAGTCTTTAGGAACTTCAGGCTAAGTGCAAATACTTTCCGTGCTAAGCGACGAACATGCTGAGACCAAATTTCTCTCAAAAAACTCTCAGGTAGTCTGGTGCTAAGCACAATTTCAGTATGTACTAATTGCAATTCCCCAACACTTCAACTCTTCACTTCTTTTCTTCAAATTTTCCTACAAACAAAGACCAAACCTATTGAAAATTTATTTAACAAGTAAAAGGTCCCATTCTAGTCTAAAGTTTCTATTATTAACAAAATTAAGGCCAAATAAGCATTAAAAGTGAGAGAAAAGTGAGATAAGTGCCAAGTTAGAGGATCAAATTATAAGTAGAATTGGCACTTATCAATTGCTTCCATGTCTTATACATTTTTGTAATGCATGATTTTCCTTTATGTCCTTGAATGTGTTTAACTTGTTATCGAGTTATTATATTTTGCAAATGGAAATATACCTATGTGACAAATGATTGTACTATGATTATTAAATGAAAGTAAAAGACTAGAGGGTCCTCTTTGGCAAGGGAAGGACCTCCGTCTCCTTTGGTCCCCAAAGAGTGGCTGGCACTCCTCTAACCTGAGGGGTATATGTAACACCCTAAATCCAGGTTTACATATATTCTCATTTTAAACTTATTTTAATTCCATAGTTGTGTTACTTTATTCAATTCTTGTAAAAGAAAGAAGAGATCATTTATTTATTTATTTTCTAAAACACGATAGCTTGTTTAATTGTGCAAATCAAGTGTAATTATGAAACATAAGTTGGAATTTTACCAAATTGATAAAAACCTTTTATTTCAATTTCTATTTCAAAAGTTGCGCTTCGCTTAATAATTAAAAACGTGTTATTTAAGTTTGCAAGAAAACTATGTAGCGTTGTTCAATTATAAATGGGCATTTTATTTTGAATTAAGTAGAATGAATAAAACGAGATATTTTTCTGTTGCAAGATATACATATATAAAATAGAGAATTTCATAACCCAAATATTTTCCTGAGTAATAATAATATATACATTCCAAAAGTGTATACCAAATACATAGGGTGATAGAGTACGAAGACTGAATATACATGACAAAAATCTGAAACTTAGGTCTACCCATGCCAAGATACATGAAAAGGAAAAAAGGTCCTAGGACTCAGAGTAGTCATCACTAATACCCAACCCTGCATGTTAGACCAACCTCCAAACGAAAGGTGACGAAGCTGATGAAGATAACATCTTTATGATCTCCACAGGTACTACCATTTGCCCGTAAAATAAAAACGTAAGGGTGAACTCTCTGCTTCGTCAAGCGGTACACACATAATGACTTTAAAAGTCATAAACACATTCTACTAACCATTAAGATATGGTTATCTAACAATCACACTCGAAACCTAATCGTTTCCATCACTATTTCTATATCCGTTTTTACTGGCCAGTTGCCATTAGAACTCACAGAACTCAGTGGTCTTACACAATTGAGTTGGATGACTGTTGGGAGTACACCTCTCACCATGGTACTATGGCGGGCTCTCACCAACTGATGATGTGTCAGAGTGGACGAGTAAGCTATGTGATCTATCATCACAACTCGGTTCACCTCCAAGAACAACCTGCCTTACGATCATCTCCCAGGTACCAACTGTGGTCATCCATTACTCAGAGGATTGACTCGTCCATAACTCTCCTCACAGGGATTATTCTTTCTCGTCACAGTGGGGTTCCGCTGCACATGGTATTGGACGGTCGAATAGACGCCGAGCATGAGACCCTTTCTCTGCTCAAAAACAAATACACACACACACACACACACAAACACATACATGAGGACATTGCCTCCATCACCTTTCTATGGGTGACCGTCACATTACGTCGTGACACGCCTTTCGAACTCTGCCCCCTCTCTTTGGTATTTTCACAACTGGAAATGCCCCACGTGACTCTTTTTTCATCTTGCAATTTCAGCAATCTGCCATACACTCGTATCATCCTTGTACGACTCTCAACTCAACATGATTCACCACACATAGACAATTTTATTATGTTTTATGTATTTCCTTGCTCTCTCAATTTTATGATTTTCTAAATAATTAACTTACCTTTATTTCCTCCACGCAAAGGTCCTAAGTTTTTTTCTATGTCCAATGCATAAAAATAAAGAGTTATTTAACAAATTCCTATATAAATAAAATAATAAAATAATAAAATAAAATCTTGGAGTTAATTAGTTGTACTCTTTGTTGAAGTTTCACTTATCATTATTATTCAATGGCAGCCTTTGCCATAAACACTAGAATAAAATTCTAGTTGTCGCAAGTAATCGCGCCCGAGTCTTGCGAACACATTACAGAGACAAACCACATTCTCAAAGATTCATTCTACAAATAAGAATTCAAGGTCACAATTTCCCAAGAACTTCATTCTTTAGGACTTAACACCAACAATTAGGGTACATAGATGTAAGGTATCCATTGTCCCTTACATTCACAATTATAAGTATACACAAATACACATATGTCACACCACACTACAGTCACAGTCAATTTACAAAGTTGAATAAATAGGGGAAAATTCCCCCTCGCAACACTGAATGTGAGATCCAATTGATTGTATTGAATGACCTTAAAATTAGGAACTTTTTATATGAAAAAAAAGCCCTTGAAATCTATTTTTCATATTGATATTCCACTTAATTAGTAAAAACCTAAAAAAATTATTAAAAATTCTACAAGTTGGTAGATTAGTTAAATTCTCCCAGAAAACATGTTTTGAAGAAATTTTAATTTTTGAAACTTCCCAAAAGAATTTTGAGCTGGAATTTTTACAAGATAGAGATAACACGTTGGTATTTCCAAAATGGTATCCCATGTTCTCAAATTCTTTCCCAATTATTCCCAGGAAAATTTTCTCTAACAGCCTAAAATTTGGATTCCAGACAGAGCTCCGAACCCTTGCCCTGTCTCTCAAAGAAAAGCTAATTTAGAAATTGTGCATGATAATTTTCGTGATTTATATGGTTAAAAATATTGTTCTGTCTAGTTTTTAATGGTACAAACACGAAAAGAAAACATTAAGTACACAAGTGGGAATTTGAGAAAAATAGAAACATGTTCCAGGGGAACTCGAAAACAGGACAACTATCTTGCAAGCCATGGATGAACCTCGAGATGAGGTTGTATCTCCAAGGTCTCAAAATGAAAATTGTTCCATTTTGTGTATATTTTCATTTAAAACAAATTTAATGAAAAAACAACGGTTAGATGTTCCAACAATCGCAAAACCATGGGGGCTGTCCTGGGGCACTCGAACCTAACAGCCACTGCCACATTGTTTTGGGGTTTGTTTTCAACATGCAACCTTCACCGATTAATTTTAGGAAAATTGGGCATGGCTTCCCTTGTTCCAGGGGCCTTCCCACTCAGTTTAAAAAAAAACAAAAACAAAAACAACACTAAGGCCAGGACATGCTCACACACAACCATTGCCAAGGGTTTCTCCACCCATTCCATCAAATTTTCACATGCAACTATCAAACAAAGCACAACATAAACAGCAAAGGGGCATGCATGCAAGGTGTGGTTGAGACCCCTAACCTTCAACCACATTTCAATAGAAAACAAGTGATTCCTCAAAGAGCCCCCCTTACCTTGAGTTGATTTTTGGTTGAAAGGAAGAAGAGAGGAAGAGGGTGAGTTTGACTGGTTGGGATAGTAGAAAGCCTTGATCTTGGCCTGCATGCAAGGCTTGCAAGGAACCAACAATGGCTGCCCTTTGTGTGTGTGTGTGTCTCAGCCAAGAGGAGAAGGAAGGAAAGAGATGAGAGAATTTTTATTTAACTCAACTTAAGTGCTAAGTTGGTGCTTTAGTGGGAATGAGAGAATGAGTGAGTGATTGAGTGATGGAGTGAGGTGTGTGTCCGTGAGTTGAGTGGAGGGAGGGTTTAGTGAGTGGAGTGGTGAGAGAGAGAGAGAGAAAGTCGTGAGTGATGTTAGTGGGTGGGGGAAATTTTGCATGAAATTTAATTGGTTAATGGGTTTGATTTGATAGTTTTAGGTACTGAGTTTAATTTACATAGTGTAATTTTACACTGTGTAATCGTAATGAAATGTGATCTAAAATTTTAAAACTTAATTTCAAACATCCAATTAATTTAAAAAACTTCTTGTAATGAAAACTTTTCTAATTGCTCAAATAAAATTTTCTCTATAAAGTAATTGTTTATAGATAAATTTTGTAAGAGATAACTTGGTGTGCAAGTTACTAGAATTTAATATAATTAAAATAATTAAAACCAATTTGAAATCAATTAGTTAATTAATACATAGCAATAGATATATTAAATATTTACTACTAGTAATTAATTATAGTTTAATTAATTACTAGCAGGCATAACAGATAATCACTCACATACAAATACACAGGAAAGTTAAGTAACTACAGAGAATTAACTCTAGAGAATTAATTACAAAGAGTTACTCACAGAAATTTTTATATCTTCGATTTTATAAATTTTTCTACGTGACCATTATAAAGAAGTACCTATATTATTTTATTTTTCATCCTTTTTCTTATTTAAAACAAACAATTAACTCTCAATAATTCCTAATTTAATCGCTTCCGTACCTATTTACTAGGTTGTAATTTTCGGGGTGTTACAATATAAATATACGAGGTTATGGCAAAAGCAAGGGGGACGTTCCTTGAAGATTTTGAGCTTATTATCTGCCAAGAGGGACGAAAAAAGATAAAGTAAAGAGGTTAACAAAGGATTATGTTTAATACTATGAGAGACTCCTTGAATTATATAATGGGTTCAGTTATGATAAATGTTATGATTCTCCAAGTTATTGTTAACCTTTATTTATGCCTTTATCTATGCTTATGAAATGTGTGGTGTCTTTAGGGTGCTCACTAAGACCTTTCGCCTCACTAGTTTATTTTATGTTACAGAGCCAACAGAGTAAAAAGTAAAGGAAGCTGGAAGAGCATTGTTATATCTTTATTGTTATGTTTCTCTTGATAGGACCCTTTTAGGGATAGTTTTATGGACCTCCTGCATGAGAATACTATATTTAGATTTTTGTTTTAAAATTTTCAAGGATTTATGAGATATCTAGAATTTTCCTGGTTGGATTTATTGAGTTTATTTATGAAAAGACCATGAGGTTTATTTTTACTAAAGTTTATTTCGTACTAAATTTATGAAAGTCCAATAATACCTTTTAGGGTGTTACAATGTCCACCTTAATAGCCATATTTCCCCCCAAAAGATTTGGAATCTAGCATATTAATAGCCTCAGAGGCTATACAAATGCAGTATGATATTTTTCTACCTTAAACAAACCCTCTCTGCTGCTCTGAAAGAATCTTGGGAGCTATAGTAGCCAGCCTATCAACCAAAACTTTAGTGATAATCTTAAACTGAAAATTTGCCAGAGTAATAGGACGAAAATGCTCAATCCTATCAGCACCAGAAAATTTCGGAATAAGAGTCACCAAATTTGAATTGAGTCTAGGTAAAATCTAGTTTTGAAGGAAAATTGCAAAACTGAATTAAAAACATCAGAGCCAACAATATCTTAGAAAGCCTAATAGAAGCAACCCCCAAAGCCATCCGGGCCTGGAGCACTCGAAGGACTTGTAGAAAAAACTACAGATTTCACCTCATCTATGGAAGGAAGCTTAGATAGCATATCATTATTCTCCACTGAAACTAACGAAGGGATAACTTGCCTCACCAAGTCATTAGGAATGCAAATATTCTCTAAAGCATATAAAGCAGAAAAAAATTGGATAACATGCTGATTAATGTCTTCGCAAGGATCAGTCAACCTATCACCCTCCTTAAGAATAAACATTTGCTTGGTTGTGCATTTATAAGAAGCCATCTTATGAAAGAAGGTTGTATTCCTATCACCCTGGGAGAACCATTGGGATTTAGACTTCTTTTTCCAAAAAATCTCTTCAAAAGCTAGCGCTTGCTCAAAATAAAAAAGGGCATTAACTTCTAAATGTTGAAGCTCAGGAGAATGACCCTCAACGATCATCCGTTCTTGAATCTCATCCACCCTCTCTTTAGCTTGACTCACTTTTAGACGAATATCACCAAACACATCCTTATTCCAAACTTTCATGGCTTGTTTAAGATTTTTTAATTTTCTCTTTAAGATGAGCATAGGACAACCTGAAACAGGAACCTCCCAAATTTCCTTGACCAACCTTTCTGCAGTCAGGATGATCTTTCCACATAGAAATAAACTTAAAAGAGGATGTTGAAGAAGCAACACCTTTTTGAAGTAACATAAGCAGAGGAAAATGATCTGACTTACTTCTCATAAAGGTACAACAAGTCAAACTATCCCAAAACTCCAAGCATTGGGGGTTACATATAAATATGTCAAGACGCAAAGCAATATGATTAGCACCACCCCTACCATTTGACCAGGTAAATTCTACTCCCCTTGTTGGAAGGTGAATGAGTTGGTTAGAATTTGACCAATTTAAGAAATCCTCACAAGAAACCCGTAATGGAGGGTTTCCGCCTTTCTTTTCATGTGCATCCAGAACAACATTAAAGTCCCCAATAAATAACCAAGGCCCTGAGAAATTATCCTGCAAATAATTAAGCTCTGACCAGGGGTTTCTCCTCTTAACATAATTCGTGGTTCCATAAACAACGACTAAATAACAGATTTGATCATCAACCAAAACTAAAAAAACAACCAATTGACTAGAACATGCAATAACTGAGGGATGAGATGCACAATAACACCAAAGATTAGGTGATAAATGGTCTCTATTATTCAAAGTAAACAATTTTAAATTCAGCCTACTCTAGAAAATCGATGGAATATGATCCATCGAAGTCCAATGTTCAGAAAGCAATAAGAAGTCAGGCTTATTTGTAGAACATAAGTATCCCAACATCCGCCTAGTCTTTGCATTTGCTAGGCCTCTAACATTCCAAAATAAAACCTTTATTAAGCAAAATTTACAGGCCCACCCCGTGATTGAAGTGCAGGAAACACACTAGAAGGGGGGTTGAATAATGTGTTAGATAAAATTTGAAAACTTTTTCGCAAAGAAGAAGATATCTAAGCTCAGATTTTACAAGGGACTTGTAAAATGCAGGGTTACAGCTATCTCCCAATGGTTCAAAATTACAGTTTAATGAAACTGCATTTTCAAGTTATCGTCCAAGCGAAAAATAGAGTCTTTTCACAAATAAGTTTATAAAGGAAACTTATGCGTCTAATGCGAAGAAATAACACAAGAGATAACTGGTAAGCGAAAAGCAATAGAGTAAAAACACTTGGTTTATACTGGTTCACTCAACCTGAGCTACGTTCAGTTCTCCTTCAAAAATAACCTTTTAAAGGGTTCCACTAATCAAAACTTTGATTACAAACAAGTGTTCTCTACCCTGCCACTTTTGGCTACAACTATTCTCAAGGCCACTTCTGGCACACCTTTTAATCTCCCTCTGAGATTAAAAACAACACCCAAGTATTCTTTGTCACTAAGCCACTCCTAGCTTTCAAAATAATAGTTTGATTACAAGTATCAAATCAACTCTCACACAAAGGATATTACAATGTAAAATAGATTACATAGAATGACTTAGCAAAGCTAAGATAAAGCTCTTTTTGCACAAGTGTTGGTCGTCCAAGTATTTTGACAGAGTTTCAACTCTTTGAAAACTTGAATGCTTCTTTTTGTTCTTCAAGAGCCTTGTCCTCTATTTATAGGCCTCTGAGTGAAAGTATCCATTGTGGGATCTGAGCCTTGGTCGAAAACTATTCTCTCACAATCATTTAACCGTTACCACGTGTCAGCGTGGGGTGGAGAGAGAGAGGGGACAACAGTACATGCAGCGCCTCCACTACTTGTACAATTTTGCAGAGGAAAGCTTTTTTGTCTCTTGTGGTACACTTTTTGAATATTAAAATGAAATGTTATGTATGAAAAGAGAGGGAATAACAGAACATTCGAATGAAATCATCATCGAAAAGCATAAGTGTACTTCCTGACAAATGGACGCATTATATAATTGTTTGATAGAAAAGGTTGGTGTAAGTTATATAAGCGATTGGACTCTTCCCAAATGGACGTAGTGTCTGCACACTGGTTTTCGCAAAGCATTGGATGCTTGTTTTATAATAGTGCGTTGGACGCTGGATTTACTCTTAAGAAAACAAGTTCCAGTTACTCATTGGATGCAATACATAGTGATATATAGTTTTAGTTTAGGAGATACAATACCATGGAGGCATTAGACGTTGTAGTGCCTGTAATACTCAAACATTAATCATTAGATACTTCAAAATTTAATCTCATTTGTTATAATCAAAACCAAAAGTTTGAGGGGTTGGACATCGTACAAAGTCTTAAACTCTAGAAGTTGAACCTTCTCTTCTCTGTTGGGCATCTCAGTGCCATAGAACTTGAAACCTTTCTTTCGTCCAGCATAAAAAATAGGCAATCTAGGACATACCTTATCAAGTACAAACTTGATATCTATTGAGCGTCTGATGTGAAGGTTAGGTGGATAAGCAATAACTTGATCTTGTAAGAACATCTGTTAAAGCTGCTTACCCAAGGCTTCAATATCAGCAGGTTGGAAGTTGAGCACAAGAGTTCTTGGATGAAGAGGTATGAACTGAGTGATTGGAGTCCAGAACTGAATGTCCTTTACCCATTTCACTGTTGGACTTTGCGTAGACTTGGATGGATCTAAGCTTTCTTTGATTGCAGCTTGCAATTCTGTGACCAACTCCTTATCAACATCTGATGTTGCTTGCTTCTTTGTTGCAGGCTTCTTTTTCTTCTGCTATTTGCTCAATTTGTCAAGCAAAGACTTGGCAAACCTTGAAGTAATCTCCACTTCAGGTTCAGGAGGCACTTCAATTTCTAAACACACCCTTTGCTGTGTACCAGTTGGGCATGTGTAAAGGCCTACCATCCTAACCAAATTTGGATAAGATTGCCTCGTCCAAATTGGTGGTGGATTGCAAATGATTGCGCCTTCTGGTAAAGCTAAGTGTGCTAAAGAGGATGGATGAGTATATTTAAACCTCGTCTAGGCAGGAGCTGAGGCTGATGTAAGGCTTATTTCCAAAGGTTCTTGAAGAGGTCTCCAAATAACATCCCTCTTCTTATAGTAATTTTACTCGTTCCTCGTGAAGAAGGTGACTAGGAACCTTTCTCTATTCTTCTCTTCTTCTGATTTCTCTTGGACCTTTGGAGGAATGGTCCAAGCAGCCCAGGCATCTCTCCAAGTATCCCTTGGACACACAGTCTTGGTCAAGTTCAACTTGAGAGGTGGATGTTATGTAGGCTATTGGTGCTGTTGTGTTGGAGCAACAAATGGAGCAGTGGATTCACTCTCAGTGTCTTGAGAGGAAGGAGGTGGAATGGGCATTCTCCTTCATCTAGTTGCTTATGTCTTGATCCTTTGAGGTACTACAGTGGGTATAATAGAGCTACTCTCTTTGGACATTGCAGCGACTCTTTGCTTCTTCTGAGGTCCAAACTCCATCTCATTAGCTTTTATCTTGATCTGCCCAATTGGAACATTATCATCATCATCATCAGAATCACTCATAATTTTAAGCTTCCTAGTCTTTGGTTTCTCCTGGACTTGCTGCTTTGAAATGGTCTTTGGACGCTTATCAGTAGTAACAGGAGGATTGGACGGTGCAGGTGCTTCTTGTCTCTTCTTTGTTCTCCTTTCTTTTTCAGCAACTTCTTCTTATTGTCGTGACATCTGCCTTGTCACGTTCCTTGTTTCTTGGTCTTTCATGAGTCTTTTGATTTTCTTTTCAAGCCCTAAGACATCCATATCTTCTTCATCATTTTTTACTAGTCTGCTCTGTTCACTTCTCGTCTTCTCTATACTTGTCTCGTCCAACTCCTTGATGGCTTTGGCGATCAGCTGAATCTTCATACGCTTGATGTTGGTTTCACCAAACTTTTGTTGTTGTGCTATCAGTTCACCTTTTCTAGTGATTTCTTCGGGTTCATCCTCATCCAGCTCATCATAGAAACGCTGGTAGACCTTCTAATCCTAGAATATTTTGTTCAAGAGAGCAGCATAGAAAACATCCTCACTTCCGCCAAGCTTCTTCAACATGTGGAGGATGTTCATGTAGATAGTGTGAGGCAGGTTGAATGGGATGCCCTCCATCAAGTGAAACAGTACAAACTTGTGTCAATCCATGACTGAATCCTTGGACCCAGCCTTGTGCAAAATGCCTTTGTTGCATATTTGCTGCCACATCTTTGCTTGCTCACACGTATTTCTGTACTCTATCTTCGTGGACTCATTGGTTTTGTTTTTGCACAACACCTTCCCCACATGATTTCCATACTTCTTTGCCCAGTCCGACTTGTATTGATTATGCTCCCTGATACAACCAGTGACTTTGGCTATAGTCTCAGTAAACAGAAGCACATCTCGTCCAATCACAGTTGACACAATCTGTCTTTGTGTATCAAACTTTGCTTTCTTCCAGAATATCTTGATGAACTCTGGATATATTTTCTAAGTGTCGTTGAAGTATCCCCGAATACTGCACATCAAGAGATTCTCTTCCAGTTCAAGACTAATGCCTTCCAGATATTTGATATCAAAGAAATGTTCAATGTGAATAGTGGCAGCCCCTTGTGTCTTAATGGAGGTGATAGGGTATAAAGGAACATCAAGAACCATAGAAGTTGATTCATTAGAGCTTGACATTGTGGTAAAGGTGAGATTTTTAGGGTTCTTGGTGAGTGTTTAGGTAAGGAATGTGTGTGTGAGAGAGAAGAGTTTTGAGTGAGAGAAATTTGGTAAAGTGTTTTCTAAGGATTTGACAGTTTATGTATGGGCTTACTTAAGGCAAACAAAATGGTTTGGGCTTTTTGATTTTGAAGAGAGAGGTTATGCCACTAATCCCGCCATGACGAGGCGTGCTGAGATATTTGGGTAACTGTGTATAATTTTGAATGGTTAAGTGACTCAGCATAGAGCATTAACTGGCACTAACTCAAATCGAAACCATTTTAGCCACGTCATAAAACACGTTAAATGAAAACACATAACAAATATGATTGTCCATACATTGGACTTCAATGCAACACATGCAATGCACATGATTGACTAAATGACCTTTGGACGTTATGTCCATTGAACGCACTAGTCATTTTGGACACTGCACATAGATGTTAATCATTCCTTTACAAAGTCTATGCCAAGTATACTCCTTAGAAGGACTATATTGTCTTCAGTAAGGGGTTTTGTAAATATATCAGCTAGCTGATCATCTATGGATACAAACTGTAATTCCATAGTTCCTTTCTACACATGGTCTCTTTTAAAGTGATGTTTAATTTCTATATGTTTTGCCATAGAATGTAGTATGGGGGTTTTTAGAGAGATCAATAATAGCAGTGCTATCATAAAAGATAGGAATGTTACTCTCATATATACTGTAATCTTCAAGTTGATTCTTGATCCATAGGATTTGAGAACAACAACTTGTTGCTAATATATACTTTGCTTCAGTAGTGGATAGTGCAATGATGCCTTGCTTCTTGCATATCCAGGAGACTAAGTTTCCACCAATGAAGTAACATCCTCCACTAGTGCTTTTTCTTTCAATCCTATCTCCAACATAGCCAGCATCACAATATCCAACTAATCTGAAATCTTTCTGCCTTTTGAAACACAAACTAAGATTAGTTGTTCCAATGAGATATCTGAAGATTCTTTTAATAACAGTTAAATGTACTTCCCTTGGATCAGAATGGAATCTGGCACATAGACATACACTGGACATAATGTCAGGTTTGGACGTAGTAAGGTACATGAGTGATCTTATCATCCCTCTGTATAAGGTGTTGTCCACCTTTTTTGATCCTTCGTCCAATCCAAGTACCGTTGTTGGATGCATAGGGGTTTTCATTGGTTTAGCATCGTCCATCTTGAACTTCTTCAAGAGCTCTTTAACATACTTGGTTTGATGTATGTATATGCCTTTGTCAGTTTGCTTGATTTGTACTCCAAGGAAGAAGTTTAGTTCTCCCATCATGCTCATCTCAAACTCTGTCTGCATTAACTTAGAAAAATCCTCACATAGAGTTTTGTTAGTAGCACCGAATATGACATCATCAACACAAATTTGAACAATGATAAAATTAGAATCGTAATCTTTGTGAAACAAGGTAGTGTCTACTTTTCCTTTTGAAAAACCATTTTCTGTAAGGAATGAACTGAGTTTTTCATACGAAGCTCTTGGTGCTTGTTTCAGTCCATATAAAGCCTTGTTTAGTTTGAAAACATAATTTGGAAAAGCATCACTCTCAAACCCTAGGGGTTGTTCCACATAGACTTCTTCTTTATCAGTCCATTGAGGAATGCACTTCTTTATCATTTGATATATCTTCATTTTACTATGAGTAGCAAAGGACAGTAAAATACAAATGGCCTCAATGCGAGCAATAGGAGCATAAGTTTCAGTATAATCTATACCTTCCTGCTGTGAGTAACCTTTGGCCACAAGCCTGGCTTTGTTTCTCACAACCTTACCTATTTCGTCCAGCTTGTTTCTGAATACCTACTTGTCTTCTACAACTTCTTTATCATCAATTAGTTCAACAAGTTTCTAGACATCATTATTTTGAAACTGATGAAGTTCTTCTTACATTGCTTTGACCCATCTTTCATCTTCCAAGGCATCGTCCACAATCTTAGGCTTTATTTTTGGTATGAGAGATGTGTGACCTTGTTGTTGATGTGTTGGACTCTTCAGCTGAAATAACTTGATCAGATATCAACTTGATCTCCCCAAAAGCCTCTTCTACTTTATTGACTTGTTTGGACCTACAAGAATAACCTCAGTTAGTGGACGACTATTCAAGATGGAGGTGAGTCATGTTCCTATCCCACAAAGATGAGTCTTTTAAAGTCTTCTATAACTTTTGTAAAAGAGTTCAAAACGAGAAAGGAGTATGCATTACTTCAATCAGAAGTGATCATGGGGGTGAGTTTGAAAATGAGAGTTTTCAAAGGTTCTGTAAGGATAATGGTATCCTTCACAAATTCTCAACACCCAGGACGCCCCAGCAAAATAGTGTTGTTGAAAGGAAAAATAGGTCACTGCAAGAGATGGCCAGAACCATGTTGAATGATAACTCAACCCCTAAACACTTTTGGGCTGAAGCAGTGAATACTGCCAGTTATTTACAAAACAGAATTTATATTAGACTCATCATGAAAAAGACTCCTTATGAATTGTGGAAGGGACAAAGACCCAACATATCCTACTTCCATCCATTCAGATGTCAATGTTTCATTTTAAACACTAAGGACAATCTGGGAAAGTTTGATTCTAAGTATGACAATGGGATATTACTTGGATACTCAGAAACTTCAAAGGCATATAAAGTCTATAACTCTAGAACCTTATTTGTGGAAGAAGTTATTCATATGAAGTTCAATGATAGTAAGCCTGATAATGAATTATCAGAGCTAGATGAATCGTTTGCATATCTCATATTGGACGACAAAAAGAAGTCATCAGACACAGACGCGTCCAACAATGATGTCTCAGCTGAAGAGTCCAACACTCCCCTGGACGATCCAACTGAAGAACAAAGAGAACCAACTGGACGAAACTGGAAAATGAAGAAGCATCATCCAGAGAACTAGATTATTGGAGATCCAAGTGACAGAGTCAGAACCAGATCTTCACATCAACAACAAGGTCACACAGCTCTTATATCAGAAATGGAGCCTAAGACAGTGGACGATGCCTTGGAAGATGAAAGTTGGGTTAAAGCAATGCAAGAAGAACTTGATCAGTTACAAAAGAATGACGTCTGGAAGCTTGTTGAACTACTTGATGATAAAGAAGTTGTAGGAGCCAAGTGGGTATTCAGAAACATGCTGGACAAAATAGGTAAAGTTGTGAGAAACAAAGCCAAGCTAGTAGCCAAAGGTTACTCACAATTGGAAGGTATAAATTATAATGAAACTTATGCTCCTGTTGCTCGTCTTGAGGCAATTCACATTTTACTTTCATTTGCAGCTCATAGCACTATGAGACTATATCAAATGGATGTGAAAAGTGCATTTCTCAATGGACTGATAAACAAGGAAGTTTATGTGGAACAACCCCCTGGGTTTGAGAGTGATGCTTTTCCAAATCATGTTTTCAAACTAAACAAGGCTTTATATGGACTGAAACAAGCACCAAGAGCTTGGTATGAAAAACTCAATTAATTCATGATTGAAAATGGTTTTTCAAGAGGAAAAGTAGACACTACCTTGTTTCACAAAAACTATGATTCTCGTTTTATGATTGTTCAAATCTATGTTGATGATATCATATTCGGTGCTACTAATGAAACTCTATGTGAGGATTTTTCTAAGTTGATGCAGACAGAGTTTGAGATGAGTATGATGGGAGAACTGAAATTCTTCCTTAGACTGCAAATCAAGCAAACTGATAAAGGCATATACATACATCAAACCAAGTATGTTAAAGAACTCTTAAAGAAATTCAAGATGGAAGATGCTAAACCAATGAAAACACCCATGCATCCAACAATAGTACTTGGACTGGACGAAGAGTCAAAGAACGTGGACAACACTTTATACAGAGGGAAGATAGGATCACTCATATACCTCACAGTGTCCAGACCTGAGATTATGTTCAGTGTATGTTTATGTGCCAGATTCTAATCTGATCCAAGGGAAGTACACTTAATTGCTGTTAAAAGAATTTTCAGATATCTAATTGGAACAACTAATCTTGGTATTGTTTCAAAAGGCGGAAAGATTTTAGATTATTTGGATACTGTGATGTTGACTATGTTGGAGATAGAATTGAAAGAAAAAGCACTAGTGGATGATGTCACTTCATTGGTGGAAACTTGGTCTCCTGGGTATGCAAGAAGCAAGGCACCATTACATTGTCCATTGCTGAAGCAGAGTATATATCAACAACAAGTTGTCGTTCTCAAATCCTATGGATCAAGCATCAACTTGAAGATTACAGTATATATGAGAGTAACATTCCTATCTTCTATGATAGCACTACTGCTATTGATATTTCTAAAAATCCCATATTTCATTAAAGGGCAAAACATATAGAAATTAAACATCATTTTATAAGAGACCATGTTCAAAAAGGGACTGTGGAATTACAGTTTGTATCCACAGATGATCAGCTTGCTAACATTTTCACAAAACCCTTTATTGAAGACAAGCTAGTTATGTTAAGAAGTAGACTTGGCATGGACCTTGTAAAAGAATGATTAATTGCCATATGCAGCGTCCAATATGACTATAGCGTCCAATGGACACAACGTCTAAAGGCCACTTAGTCACAAACATGTGCACTACATGTGATACATTAAGTCCAATATATGGATGATCATATCAGTTATGCGCTTATATTTAAAATGTTTTATGTCATTGCTAAAATGGTTTCATTTTGAGTAAGTGCAGGTTAATGCTTTGTGTCGAGTCACTTAACTATTCATAACCGTACACACTTACCCAAATAATCTCAGCACACCTCATCATGGCGAGATTAACGGGCATAACCTTCCTCTTCAAATTCAAAAGCCTAAATCATTTCGTCTGCCTCATGTAAGCCCATATATCAGCTATTACTTACATCAGAGAGAAACACTTTACAATATTTATCACTCAAAACTCTCTTCTCTCAAGCACACACACTCTCTCTCATTCCCTACCCAGACACTTACCAAAAACCCTAAAGTCCTCACATTTATCAACAATGTCAAGCTCCAGCGAATCTTTTGCAACGGTTCTTGACGTTCCATCATACCCTATCACCACTATTGAAACTAATGGAACAGCCATTGTTCACATTGAACACTTCTTTGACATCAAGTATCTGGAAGGCATAGGTTTTGAGTTGGAAGAAAACCTTATGATGTGTGGTATTCGAGGGTACTTCAATGATTCTCAGAGCATATACCCAGAACTCATCATGATCTTTTAGAAGAATGCCAAGTTTAACACACAAAGACAGATTGTATCCACGGTGGTTGGAAAAGAAGTGATTCTTTCTATTGAGACTATAACCAAAGTCACTGGCTGTATCAGGGAACAAAATCAGTACAGACCCGACTAGGCAGAGAAATATGAAAACCATGTTGGGAAGGTTATGTGTAAAGATAAGTCCACTGACTCAGAGGATTGAGTACAGGAATTTGTGTGAGCAAGCAAAGATATGGTAGCAAATATGAAACAAAGGCATCTTAAACAAGGCAGGGTCCAAGGATTCAGTTATGGACTTACACATGTTCATACTGTTTCACTTGATGGAAGGTATCCCATTCAACCTTCCTCACACAATTTACGTCAACATTCTTCATATTCTTAAAGGGTTTGGTGGAGATGAAGATATATTTTATGCTGCCCTGTTAAACAAAATTTTCTGGGATCAAAAAGTATATCAGCATTTTTATGATGAGTTGGATGATGATGAGCATGAAGAAATCACCATAAAAGGGAAGCTGATTGCCAAACAACAAAAGTTTGGAGAAACCAACATCAAACCTATGAAGATTAAGCTTATTGCAAAAGCTATCAAGGAGCTGGACGAGAAAAGTATCAAGAGGAAAAGAAGTGAGCAAAGCATACTGGTCCAAAATGATGAAGAAGAAGAAATGGATCTATTTGGAATTGCCAAAAAGATCAAGAGGATCATGGAGGATCAAGAAACCAGGAAGGTGACAAGGCAGATGTCACAACAGTAACAAGAAGTTGTAGAGAAGGAAAGGAGAACAAAGAAAAGGCAAGAAGCACCTGCACCATACAATCCTCCTGCTCCCAAGGATAAGCGTCCAAAGACAACTTCTAACAGAAGGAGTCCACAGAAGCAAGTCCAAGAGAAGCCAAGAATCAGGAAGCTCAAGATTATGAGTGATTCTGATGATGATGATGATGATGTTCCCATTGGACAAATTAAAAGGAAAGCTGATGAAATGGAATTTGGGCCTCAGAAGAAGCAAAAGGTCACTGCAGCATCCAAAAAGGGTAGTTCTGCTATACCCACTGCAGTACCAAGACGAATTAAGACAAGAGCGTCCAAACCAAGAAGAGTATGTGTTCCACCTCCTTCCTCTCAAGACACTGAGACTGAATCCACTGTTGCACCATCCACTACTGCTCCATTTGTTGCTCCAACACAACAACATGTACATCGTCCACCTCTCAAGTTGAACCTGACAAAGACTGTGTGTCCAAGAGATACCTGGAGAGATGCTTGGGCTGCTTGGACCATACCTCCAAAGGTCCAAGAGAAGTCTGAAGAAGAGAAAAACAAGGAAAGATTTCCAGTTGCCTACTTCATAAGAAACGAACAGAAATATTGCAAGAATAGTGATGTTATATGGAGACCTCTTCAACAACCTTTAGAAAGAAGCTTCACTTCAGCCTCTGCTCCTGCTTGGATGAGGTATGATCATGTTCATCCATCCTCTGCAGCACATTTAGCTTTACCAGAAGGTGCACTTATCTGCAATCCACCACCAACTTGGATGAGGCAATCTTATCCAAACTTGGTTAGGATGGAAGGTCCTTACATATGCCCAACTGGTACACAACAAAGGGTGCATCTTGCAAATAAAGAAGTTCCTGAACCTCAAGTGGAGATTTCTTCAAGATTTGCCAAGCCTCTACTTGACAAATCTGGCCAAAGGCAAGAGAAGAAGAAGACTGCCACAACAAAGAAGAAAGCAACATCTAGCATTGACAAGGAGTTGGCTGCAGAACTGCAAGCTGCAATAAAAGAAAGCTTGGATCCATCCAATGTTGACATGAAGATTAGATCTCTTTAGTTTTCTATTTAGTTTTGGTTTTAATTTTATTTTAATTTCTAAATATTCCAAACTTGTAAAGATGTGGCATTGTATTGTTTGTTATAGACTTAGGCTTATGAGTGATTGACTTTTAAGTATTAGTCTTGCCTAGAGTCTTAACCAAAAATCTAAGAAAGTAAATTGATTGATCATTTTGATAAATCCATTGTAGTAATCGATTACATCATAGATGTAACAGATTACCACGTTTTCTTCTTATATGGGAAAAGCTAAAATACTAAGAGTAATCAATTACACCTTGGGATAATCGATTACACAGGGCCTTTTAGACTTTGAGTCTTATTTCTGAAAGAATTTACATTGTTTCTATTTTCATTGATTACAACACGGTTTAATCGATTACTATAGATCCAAAAAGTTGTTTCAGAAGGAAGAAAGCTCGGTTTAATCGATTACATGAACATGTAACAGATTAAAACGAACGCAGATCATTTTAAGAGTTCATCAAGATCAATTTAACAGGTTACACTTTGATGTAACAGGTTAAATCAATTCTTGAATAGAACCCAGGTGTGCTGAAGAACAATTTAACATATTACGTTGTCTATGTAACAAATTAAATTAGTTATATCTTTAAAATTTTATAAATACTAGCACCTCTCTCTCTCTCTAAAACAAAGCTTTTCAAAAATCAATTTTAAACATACTTTGAGAGAAGAGCATCAAGAAGGTTCTAAAGCTATTTGATCTCCTTCATTTTCAAAATGGAAGAATAAAAAAAAGGAAGATCATTTTGCTTGAAGAGATGATTGGAATTTGAAGAGCTGAAACGTTCATTTATTCACTAAAGGTGAAATCGTTCCATTACCTTGATCTTTGTTTAAGATTGAATTCTCTGAAATAGGGTTTTTCATAAACTAATAGTAGTGTTCTATTAGGAGTTTCTTTCTTTACTTGTATGGTTCAAGTCTAGAAAGTGTGTATTTCAAATTTCTTGTTTGTGTAGTGTGCATGTAACTCGAAATTTGAATTAGTGAAAGATCTAATAGGGTGTTGGATCAATTGGATGTAGGTCTTTATGACTGAACCAATATAAAACTCTTGAGCATTCTTTCGTTAATCTTTATTTTTCTTGTCCATCCAAGATATCAAGGTTAATTGGTTAAGTTTTCCTAATCAACATCTTTTAATTGAAATATAACTATAATATCTTAACCTGATCTAAACTTAAAATCTCTGTTCAAATTGTTTCTTAAATCTTTCTTTTGAATAATTGGATTCTTTACAAAAAGAAGGAAGGTGAAATAGAAGATTTCAAGAAAGAAAAGAGATTTTTGTAATAAAAGTTGAAAGATTTATTCACCCCCCTCTAGATCTGCTACTTCGATCCTACATCCAAGACTAAGCAGAGTCCAACCGTTAAGTGGGTAAAGGACATTCAGTTCTGGACCCCTATAACTCAGTTCATGCGTCTCCACCCAGGAACTCCTGTGCTCAAATTCACACCTGAAGATTATAAGGATTTGGGTAATCTTCTTCAACAAATGTTCCTGCAAGATCAAGCTGTTGCATATCCTCCTAACCTCCACCTCAGAAGATCAACTGGCATCAAGTTTCTACTTGATAAGGTACGTCCTCGACTACCTGTATATGATGCTGGTAAGAAGAAGGGTTTCAAGTACTATGGCACTGAGATGCCCAACAGAGAAGAAAAAGTGCAGCTTCTATCCTTGGCTCATACATGGACTCATCTGTTTGATAAGACTAGCAAACTCATAAGGACTCTTGACATGTTTGAAGCCAAAACCTTCTGGCGTCAAATTGTTTAGGCTGATATGCAAAATACTTCATCTTCAGGATGCTCCAAAGCTGACTTCATTTTTCCACTAGACAACATCCAAGTTCTGCGTCCAGTGAAGACTTTTCACTTCGATGATACATCAACATGCTTTCTGACTGGTGTTGATGGCTTTCTTGATGTTTTGAAGACTTTGCCAATCATCAGAAGCAACATAGTCTATTATATCTGCAAGGTGGATCTTGCTGTGTTTGAACAAGAAGTGAGGATGATTCATGATCAATAGCAAGCTGAGAAAGCAAGAGCAGAACAAGCTGAGAAAGAAAGTGCAAAACAAGCTGAGTTGGATGCAGCCTCTGCCAAGATCAATGAAGTTCTCATCCAACTAGATCTTGAAAATGAAGTGCAAGTAGATGCTGAACACTTTGACACTTCAACTATTGAGCAGACTGCCCAATCAGACAAACCTTCTGATGCATCCAAGGTGGATGAAGTTCAACAAGTGGTAGAAACAGAAGTGCAACCACCACCTGAGTCCACTATTGATAAACTTATTCCAGAAGCCACTACTAGTGTTCCTGCTGCTGAAGGATCCAATGAAGCTCACTCTGGGACTCAACAAGCCTTGATACTCACTACTTCTTCAAGCCTAAGGGCCATTGTTCCCTTACGATTTGCTGACCCTCATAGTGTCTCTAAACAAAGGGTTCAAGAGATTGTTAGTCAAGCTCTTAGGCAACAACAAGCAGAAACAGAAGCCACCTTTAGAGCCTTCCAGGAACAGCAACAAGCTAAAGCTAAACAGCATAGACGTCTGATGCAGAGTGCCATTGTTGATCAATTTTCAAATCTATCTCAGATCCTTGCACAACATCAGCGGCCAACCTCATTGGAATAGTCTCTCATCAAATTCATCTTGTGCCACCTCCAATGCAACCTGTTCAACTTGTGCCTCCTATTGCATAACAACACCCACAACCACCACAACAATCGCCTCTGCCACAAGAACCACCTCAACAGCCTTAGGTGACCATGATGGTAAATCAATTTTTCCATCTTTCAAACCCATATTTTGTTGATGACAAAAGGGGGAGAAAATGGAATTTTGATCATAAAGCCTAGACTACACTACTCTATGTATATACCTTTTTTTGGTTGTTCATTTAATATATGAGGTGTTTGATCATATACTTCATGTTCTTTATGCTCTGATATCTTATGCTTCATATGCCTTGATACTCATATGCTCTGATATCCCTTTTATGCTCTAATATCCCTTTTATGCTCTGATATCATTTTGAAGCATGAGAGATGTTGAACTCAGGGGCAGTACTTCATTTCTTATCATCTTTAGACCCTGTCAACATTATCTGGCATTGCATAATCATCTCAGTTACACATATTTTTGATATCTTTATATGATTATGTATTTGCTCTCATCAAAATTTAACATTGTTTGTCATCATAAAAAAATAGGGAGATTGTTAGAGTCTAAGACTTTGGACGATGTCCAACCCCTCAAACTTTGGTTTTGATGATAACAAATGAGATTAAATTTTGAAGTATCTAATGATTGATGTTTAAGAATTACAGGTCCTACACCGTCCAATACCTTCATGGTATTATATCTCTTAAGCTCAAACTATATATCGCAATGAGAATATTGCATCCAAAAGTAACTGGAACTTGTTTTCTTAAAGTGTAAATCCAGCATCCAACGCGGTGCTATAAAACAAGCATCCAATGCTTTGCGAAAACAAGTGTGTAAACACTGCGTCCATTTGGGAAGAATCCAACTGCTTATATAACTTACACAAACCTTCTCTATCAAACAGTTATATAACGCGTTCATTTGTAAGGAAGTACACTTATGTTTTTCGATGATGATTTTATTTGAATGTTCACTCTCTGTTATTCCCTCTCTTTTCATACATGACATTATATTTGAATATTCAAAAAGTGTACTACAGGAGACATAAAAGCTTCTCTCTGCAAAATCGTACAAGTAGTGGACGCGCTGCTTGTCCTACTGTCCCCTTTCTCTCTCCACCCCAAGCTGACACGTGGTAACAATCAAATGATTGTTAGAGAATGGTTTTCAACCAAGGCTCAGATCCCACAATGGATACTTTCACTCAGAGGCCTATAAATAGAGGATGAGGCTCTTGAAGAACCAACAAAGCTTTAACAAAATTTTCAAAGAGCTGAAACTCTACCCAAATACTTGTTGACCAACACTTGCGCAAAAAGAAATTACTCCTTAGCTTTGCTAAGTCACTTTGTGTATTTGCTTTCTATTGTAATATCCTCTCTGTAAGAGTTGATCTGTTACTATGTAATCAAACTATTTTTGGAAAGCCAGGAGTGGCTTAGTGTCAAAGAATACTTGGGTGTTGTTTTTAATCTTAGGGGGAGATTAAAAAGTGTGACTGTAAGCACCCAATTTTGTCCGGGTAAATACAAATAAATACAAAAAAAATCAAAAAATAAAAATAAAAAATTAGGAAAAATCAATTTGCTTTTATTTAAAAAGGAAGAAAAAGAGACACATTGCCAAGAAAATAATTGAAATAAAAAAAAAGGAAAAATTGCATGATGATATTTTTGCCAACCGTTCAAATCTCCTTTCTATGTGATTGCAACTTTACATAGAACTTTGCCATTTTCTGTGAATTTTGAAAGCAAAAACTTTGTGCCTCAAAAAGATAGTTTTGGAGTTTTCTTTTTTTATTTTATTAAAAAAAGGGACCATTCACCATAACACCAAGTTGCCACCTACATGCTACACCTACGGACAACCATTGATCAAGAGCTAAACAACTTTTCAACATGAATATTGGATCTGGTCTCCATGGATCAAGGAATTCCTTTTCCTTGATACTCATTCACTTCCTTACCCACACGAAAAACAGACACTAGTTTTTCTCTTTCACATTCTCTTCATCTCACACTCACTTCTTTGCTTTCTCACAACACTCATCATACGACAACACCTTTTCTTTAACTTGAGATTTTATCACTCAAAAAACATGGTAGCAATCTTTGATCCCCCATGAGTGCCATCTACAACTACAAACCACCCTCCCCAAGCATACTTTCAACTAGTAATGTAACCATCACAACACAAGATCTTCTCCACTCTCTCACAATAACACCACTGCAAAATCCCAAGATCATAGAAGCTTCTCTCTTAAACCATAAAACAGATCCGCCACAAGATACCCTCGCAAAGGCACCACGTGCAACTTCTTCTTTCAACATCCAATATATTTGGTGCTAACAAGAGGTCCAAAGAGAGAACCGAAGTTGACCTTCGCATGCATTTCAGCTTCATTCACGGTGGACTCCAGGTCCTGTGCGTGTGCTTACATGCTATGTAACTGCAATGTGAGGTTTTGTTTCTTTTTTTGTGAATGATTTATGCATGTAGTTACTTGTTTATTAATTAAGTTGTGAGTTCATGCTCCTGTGATGTTATTATAAATTAGGCCTCAACGTTAATAGCTTTTGTGTGATAGTTCTAAAGTCCTTTGTCTCCTACTACCTTTTCCTTTCTTAGTTTAATCTTCTCTTGTTAATGTAATTATAATACCAGGTCACGTGATATTCTTTTTTATTATTACAATTATTTAGAGTTAGTGTTTTATGATATAAAAAAGCTGTAAGTGTTTTAGATGTTTGATTCACGAGTAGTTTAGGATAGAATTTTTTTTTTAATGTTTCAATTTAATGCTTCTGTCAAAAAATATGTTTCAATTTAATGTGGCATTTTCTCGATTGATATAATTAAAAAAAAGATTTATTTTAAACCAAGTTTTATAATTTTAATTAAAGATGAAAATGAGAAACTTATATTAGAGAAAGGTTAATTGGACGTGACATCCTCTTAATCCTAAGATTTCGAGACACAAGTTGTGACAGCTTGATGTCTTGAAACTCTTTTCTAAAATAAATTGTTAATCCAAAATTAAACCGCTTCAAGAATTCTAATGGATTGGCTTGGGTGTACACCTTTGTCAATTTTGTATTTTCAGGACGTATGAGTTGTGACAACTCAGAAATCCTAAATTTAATAAATAAATAAAACAAAAAAAAAAAACAAAATATTAACACACAAATATTTTCTACCCCAAAGAACTACGTAACTCTGAATTCTTCATTGCACCTGGAGATACGTCGGAGCAGGAGACCACTCCTGTCGAGCTAAAAAATAAAAAAATATATAAATTAAAAAGATAAAAAAAATACAATAATAATCCTCTATTTTCATAATAATAAACTTTTCTTTTAAGTAATAAAAATTTCCATACTAATAACAATAAATAAAATATCCAAAAATATTCTTGTTTTATTTTGAGGGGTAAAATAAATAATTTTAAAGTTATTAAAATTTGCACATTTAATTAGAGGTAACCGTCTTCGGACAGGCGTCGTAGGATGCTAATACCTTCCCTATGCGTAATCGACTCTCGAACCCAAAATCTGGTTTTCAAGACCATTTTATTTTCAAAAAGGGTTTTTCCGTAGTTTTCTTTGATAAACTATGGTGGCGACTCCTCTGTTTTTAAACTTATTTTTTCGCCGTCCCGCCGCAACCTTGGTTGTTTCATGCTCCTCATTTCATCATAGATTGGGGCAACTCATGTAACATCCTTATTTTATTTTACTATTTGTAAATACTTTTCCATAGATATATGAGAAATTATGTATTGTATTTTATAAAAACTTTCTGTACATATTTTCATAATACAGTTCTATTCAGAAAAATTTTCTAAATCTTTTGATATCTTTGTTTTTGTTTGAATTGCTTGTTGACTAGACAGTTGTGTTAGATAGCTGTCCAAGATAAATTTTTCAATGTAACATTTTGGACTAGACTGTAATCTAATAAAAAGGTAATTAAATATATATTTAAAATATATACAGTTAAGAAATTAAAATGCTAATTTCGAATTATTAGAATTTTCTGAGAGTTAGAACTCTGAGAAATTATTACGATAAAATTCTGAGGTAGAAAATTAAGATAAAATATGTATAACATCTAGGGAATTATCTATTAATTATAACATACTTAGAATAATTATTAAAATTATTTAACTAAGAAAAATAAAGATAAAAGTATTAGCCAATCAAAATTTGACAACTCAATATTTCTAATGTGATTAAATTAAGCTAATTAGACCTTGATTAAGAGATAGTTAAGACACTACCCCAAGGTTTTTGATAGTGAGGAATTCAATGGTGGTATTAGTTTCTTAAAATTCTAATTAGTTTGTAAGATAATTAAAAAGTCCTAAACCTTCTAGAAAAATCCACTAATTACCTACACTTTTTGACTAATTGACCATAAGCTTAGCAACTCACGTTGGGAACTTGATTTGGCCGTCCAAGTGGCTGGAAAAGCTTGGCCAAATTGGCTGCCTTGAGTCTTGCAGCTGGACGTGAAGATCTAATTAAATGGGGTGGAGAAATTTTTTTTATAAAAACATAAGAAAACAAATTAAAAGAAAAACACAAAACCTAGCTTTTCTAAAAACCTCCAACCCGTGAGTTTCACAACAACAGCCCCTCCATTTTCACTTCATCTTAACTTCTAAAGTCAAGAGAGAAATCCATCCAAACCTCACAAAATTTAAACCACCTTAGGCCAAAGAGAAGAGATTTAGGAGAAAAAGCTTAAAATTTCAAGAAGCCAAAGAAGAAAGGGAGAAAAGAATTTAAGAGTTTTTCCATCAAACTAAGGATCCAAGGTAAGGATCTTGGCATTTAATTTCAATTTAGATAACTTGGAAGTAAGAGAAACATGTTTTGAGGTTTAATTTCAAAGATTAATCAAGAACCATGAAAAGATGAAATTGATTTAGTGCTTATTTAAATTGATGTTAGAAGTGTGAAATTGGTGTTTGATGTAATGTTAGGTTGATTTTATGATGTGTTATGATTGATTGAACCTTGAATTGGTTTGTTTTTTTTTTTATTGAAATTGCTTGGTTGATTTTAAGAAGATGTTGGAATTTTGGGTAGAGACATTCATGGCCATGGTGAAGAAGAAAGGGATACTATGTGGAAATTTTAAAATAACCAAGGGCAAAATAGTCATTTCACATGTAGGGACACATTGGGAAATTCATAAAAAGTTTAAGGTCAAATTAGTAAATTGTAAAAATATTCAAGGGTAAAATAGTAATTACACATGTTCTAGAAAGTTTAGGGGGTAATCTTGGGATTTTATAAAAAGATCAAGGGTAAAATCGGAAATAATAGAAAATAGTAAGGGTAATTTGGTAATTTCACATTTTAAGGACATAATTGGAATTTTAGAAAAGATTAGGGGTAGTTTAGTAATTTTACATAATGAGACCTAGTTAGTATTTTAGTAAAATATTAATGTTATAAGATTAATTATTGCATTTCATATCTCTTTATGTGATTGTAAAAATTTAATTATATAATCATGATCATTTTCATATTGCTTAAGCATGAGTCTTTTGGGGGATTTTCAAAGATTTCCAATGAGAAAAGATGTTGTTGGCTAACCTGGACTACAGTAGCATTGAATTTTAAATGATAAATGTCGACTAACTGTGACTGCGTTAGTCATGAGAAATAATTTTGACAGATGAGAAATGTTTTTTTTGGGTGAGCAGAATTTGTTAGACATGACTGTATAGTCTGTGACTATATAGTCTGTGGGGTGAAGGGTATTGGCAATCCCACATGAGGCCGGAATCTGGACCGAGATGCGGTCGTGGTTGCCTTCCTGGGTATCTTGACCTCCTAATTCTGTTTAGCTTATTCGCGTTTAGTAGGGGCTGATAGCTGAATTGCAGTGCGTAATGGTAGGCCAGTTACTTACTAAACACTCAAGGGGGAAGTCTCCATGGAGCAGGGCCAAAATGATTTTGAGTCAAAACTGCATTTGCATAAATCATATTGCATTTATTTTATGTGAATGATTAAGTAATATATGAAATGTATCTGTTTGATATTGATTTTAATTTTAATAGAAATTAAATGCCTGATCTGGTAAATTTTGTCCCTAGATTATAGGGAAGTGCAAATGCAGGTGAACTGAAAGAATAATTAGAAGAAAAAGATGCAGAGATTCGCCAGAGCTGTAGGATGGGAAAATATTTTGGGTAGACAATACTTGTAATACTTAGACTTATTTGTAAACATGTTTATGAAAAATTTTGGTGACGTAAATTACAGAATATATTTTGAATATTATTAGAACTTTTATATATAATATAAATTATATACTTAAATTAAATTTAATTAGAAGGGGGGTTACAACTCATACTTCTTTCCTCTACATTGGGGCAAATCAGAACTCATACCGGGGAAATTCCTTGGTTGATCTTGCATCTCCCATCAAGCATCCCTATTTCAAACCCAAAATCCTTTTTCCACAACTCATATGGCTCAACCATGCATGTTGATCAAATAATGCTTCAAATAAAGTTAACAAATTTAAGAAATGTCCTCAATTAGCAAGTTAGACCAGAAAGGGTCCCATTGACTTCAAGTTGTGCATCTAGTGAAAATGAGGGTCAATTGTCCATGATTCCATGAATTAAAAAAAAAGAGAGAAAAAAAGAGAAATAAAGAAATTAGTTTGCATGAATTTGTTTTCTTCATGAAAAATAATCAATTCAAAGCATTTGTCTTTGCAATAACTAAAGGAAAAAGGTGAAAAAGAAAAAACAAAGAAAGAAAAATGAAAGCTTTTCTTAGCGACACCTTATAATCATCACATATCCTATCAAGCATTCATATTCATCAATGCATTAGCATCACATCCCAATTGCATCTTGAACATTTTGGTCGTTAGGTCCCACCACATTTCATTCTCAAGAAGAATATTTTGTTGTCTTGTCATTACATTTAGTTGGGTGTTCGAGCCTTTTGCTTGCACCACATGTGTTCCATTCACAATCTTGCATATCAAACATCACATCAATATCTTTCATCTTTACTCTCTATCAAAGTCCAGTATTTGCCTGGCATCAACATCATTTGCATTTATGTCCAGTACCTGTCAGACATCTGCATCAAAGTCCAGTATCTGCTTGGCACCAACATTTAGGTCCAGTATATGCCTGGCACCGACATTTAAGTCCAGTACCTGCCTGGCACTTGCACCAAGTCCAATACCTTATTGGCACCTACTCAAATTCAACTACCTGCTTGGGTCCTCGTGCCCACAGCATATCGGATCCTCGTGCCCATTGCATATCGGGTCCTCGTGCCCATTGCATATCGGGTCCTCGCGCCCACCACATATTGGGTCCCCGCGCCCACCACATCTTGGGTCCTTGCCCACCGCATGTCGGGTCCCCATGCCCATAGCATATCGGGTCCCCGCGCCCACTGCATACCGAGTCCCCGTGCCCACCGCATATTGGGTATTCACACCCACTGCATCTTGGGTCCCTGCACCCACCACGTCTTGGGTCCTTGCCCACCGCATGTCAGGTCCCCGCGCCCACAGCATATCGGGTCCCCGCGCCCACTGCATATCGGGTCCCCGTGCCAACCGCATATCTGGTATTCACACCTGCAACATTGCATGTCAGGTCCCTGCGCCACTGCATCTCGATTCCCCTTGCCCACAACATTTTGGGTCCCTACGCCCACTGTACTTTGGGTTCCCGTGCCCACTACTTTTACATTTAGGGTCCCCACGCTTATTGCCTTTTTAATTTCAGTCCCCCGTGCCCACAACATCTTTTACATTTTAGGTTCTTGTGTCCATTGCTTTTACATTTCGGGTCTATGTGCCCATTGCTTTTGCATTTCAGGTCCCCGCGCCCATTGTATGTCGGGTCCTCGCGCCCATTGCCATTACATTTCAAGTCCCCGCACCCATTGCTTTTACATTTCGGGTCCTCATGCCCACTGCTTTTACTGTTTTGGGTCCCCGCACCCACTGTATTTTACATTTCAGGTCTTTGCGCTTGTTACATTTTACATCTTGGGTCCCATGCCTTACTTTTGGTTTCAAATTCCGAACAAAATTGGAGTTCATATCTTTACTTACCTTTTACCACAATAATATGAAAACATTAGTTATTCATATTATCTAGTAAAAGTTAAGTAAAGAGGGGCAACTGTAAGCACCCAATTTTGTCTGGGTAAATACAAATAAATACAAAAAATAAAAAAATAAAAAAAACAAAAATTAGGAAAAATCAATTTGCTTTTATTTAAAAATGAAGAAAAAGAGACACATTGCCAAGAAAATAATTGAAATAAAAAAAAAAGGAAAAATGGCATGATGATATTTTTGCCAACCGTTCAAATCTCCTTTCTATGTGATTGCAACTTTACGTAGAACTTTGCCATTTTCTGTGAATTTTGAAAACAAAAACTTTGTGCCTCAGAAAGATAGTTTTGGAGTTTTCTTTTTTTATTTTATTAAAAAAAAGGGACCATTCACCATAACACCAAGCTGCCACGTACATGCTACACCTACGGACAACCATTGATCAAGAGCTAAACAACTTTTCAGCATGAATATTGGATCTGGTCTCCACGGATCAAGGAATTCCTTTTCCTTGATACTCATTCACTTCCTTACCCACACGAAAAACAGACACTAGCTTTTCTCTTTCACATTCTCTTCATCTCACACTCACTTCTTCTCTCTCTCACGGCACTCATCATACGACAACACCTTTTCTTTCACTTGAGATTTTTTCACTCAAAAAACATGGTAGCAATCTTTGATCCTCCGTGAGTGCCATCTACAACCGCAAACCACCCTCCCCCAACATACTCTCAACTAGTAATGTAACCATCACAACACAAGATCTTCTCCACTCTCTCACAATAACACCACTGCAAAATCCCAAGATTTAATGTGAGGTTTCATGCGTTTCGGCTTCATTCACGGTGCACTCCAGGTCCTGCGCGTGTGCTTACATGCTATGTAACTGCAATGTGAGGTTTTGTTTCTTTGTTTGTGAATGATTTATCCATGTGGTTACTTGTTTATTAATTAAGTTGTTAGTTCATGCTCATGTGATGTTATTATAAATTAGGCCTCAACGTTAATTGCTTTTGTGTGATAGTTCTAAAGTCCTTTGTCTCCTACTACCTTTTCCTTTCTTAGTTTAATCTTCTCTTGTTAATGTAATTATTATACCAGGTCATGTGATGTTCTTTTTTATTATTACAATTATTTAGAGTTAGTGTTTTATGATATAAAAAAGCTGTAAGTGTTTTAGATGTTTGATTCACGAGTAGTTTAGGATAGAATTTTCTTTCTTTAATGTTTCAATTTAATGTTCTGTAAAAAAAAAAAAAAAAAAAAAAGAGTTTCAATTTAATGTGGCATTTTCTCGATTGATATAATTAGAAAAAAAAAAAGATTAATTTTAAATCAAGTTTTATAATTTTAATTAAAGATGAAAATGAGAAACTTATATTAGAGAAAGGTTAATTGGATGTGACATCCTCTTAATCCTAAGATTTCGAGACACAATTTGTGACAACTTGATGTCTTGAAACTCTTTTATAAAATAAATTGTTAATCCAAAATTAAATCGCTTCAAGAATTCTAATGGATTGGCTTGGGTGTACACCTTTATCAATTTTGTATTTTCAGGACGTATGAGTTGTGACAACTTAGAAATCCTAAATTTAATAAAATAAAAATAAAACAAAAATAAAAAAAATATCAACACACAAATATTTTCTATTCCAAAGAACTACGTAACTCTGAATTCTCCATTGCACCTGGAGATACGTAGGAGCAGGAGACCACTCCTGTCGAGCTAAAAAAGTAAAAAAAAATATAAATTAAAAAGATAAAAAAATACAATAATAATCCTCTATTTTCATAATAATAAACTTTTCTTTTAAGTAATAAAAATTTCCATACTAATAACAATAAATAAAATATCCAAAAATATTCTTGTTTTATTTTGAGGGGTAAAATAAATAATTTTAAAGTTATTAAAATTTACACATTTAATTAGAGGTAACCGTCTTCGGACAGGCGTCGTAGGATGCTAATACCTTCCCTACGCGTAATCGATTCCCGAACCCAAAATCTGGTTTTCAAGACCATTTTATTTTCAAAAAGGGTTTTTCCGTAGTTTTCCTTGATAAACTATGGTGGCAACTCCTCTGTTTTTAAACTTATTTTTTTCGCCGTCCCACCGCGACCTTGGTTGCGACAGAGCCAGAAGTGGCCTTGAGAATACTTGTAGCCAGAAGTGGCAGGGTAGAGAATACTTGTTTGTAATCAAAGTTTTTATTAGTGGAACCCTTCAAAAGGTTATTTTTGAAGGATAACTAGACGTAGCTCAGATTGAGTGAACCAGTATAAACCAAGTGTTTTTACTCTATTGCTTTTAGTTTGCTGGTTATCTCTTGTGTTATTTCTTTGCATTTAGATGCACAAGGTTCCCTTATAAATCCATTTGTGAAGAGGCTTTTTATTTCACTTGAACAATGACTTGAATACGTAGTTTCATCAAACTGTTATTTTGAACCATTGGACGATAGCTGTGATTCTGCAGGTTACAAGTCCCTTGTAAAATCTGAACTAAGATATCTCCATCTTTGCGAAAAAGGTTTCAAATATTACCTAACACACTATTCAACCCCCCTTCTAGTGTGTTCCCTATATTTCAAGGAATGTAGAGCTTAGAGAAATACCAATGCACCTGCAATGGAACAAGAACCAATACCACAAGGTGTTGTGGGTGAGTCTTCGGTTCAAGAAGCACAAGAACTGCGTAGGTCGTGCAGACCACGTCACCAACCTTAAAGGTATGTGCTTTTGCTCACCCAGGAAGGTGATATGCTGCTCATGGATCAAGATGAGTCTGTGACTTACTATGAGGCCATCATTGGGCTAAATCTAAGAAGTGGCTTGAGGCCATGGGATATGAGATGGAGTCCATGTACACTAACTAGGTTTGGACCTTGGTTGATCCACCTGAAGGGGTAAAACCCATAGGGTGTAAGTGGGTCTTCAAGAAGAAGACTGACATGGATGGTAAGGTGCAACTAGTGGCGAAAGGTTTCAAGCAAGTTTATGGTATAGACTATGATGAGACCTTCTCACTAGTTGCGATGCTTAAATTCGTTCAAATTCTACTTGCTATTGTTGCGTACCATGACTACGAGATCTGGTAGATAGATGTCAAGACCACATTCCTTAACGGGAATCTTCTCGAGGATGTGTACATGACACAGCCTAAGGGTTTTGTGGATCCAAAGGAAGTTGGGAATGTATGCAAGTTGCAAAGATCCATTTATGGATTAAAGCAAGCTTCTAGAAGTTTGAATCTTCGTTTTGATGAGACTGTGAGACAGTTTGGATTCATTGAGAATTAAGATGAGCCTTGTGTCTACAAGAAGGTTAGTGGAAGTACAATAATTTTTTCTGGTCTTGTATGTGGATGACATACTACTTATCAGAGATGACATCCCAACACTACAACATGTTATGACATGGTTGGGGAGTTGTTTCTCGATGAAAGACTAAGGCGAAGCATCCTACGTGTTGGGAATCGGGATCTATAAAGATAGGTTGCTGAGACTACTTGGCCTTAGTCAGAGTACATATATTGACAAAGTGCTTAGGCGCTTTGGTATGCACGATTCCAAGAAGGGTTTCTTGCCTATGTCACATGGTGTATACTTGTCCAAGGGAAGGTGCCCCACTACATCAGATGAGAGGGAACACATGAGTAAGATTCCATATGCTTCGGCAATAGGATCTATCATGTATGCCATGATGTGTACTCGACCAGATGTTTTGTATGCTTTGAGCATGACGAGTAGATACTAATCTGATCCTAGTGAAGGTCACTAGACCACTGTTAAGAACATTTTGAAGTACTTACGAAGGAATAAGGATTCATTCTTCATATATGGAGGTGAGGAAGAGCTCGTTGTAGAGAGTTACACCGATGCTAGCTTCCAAACCGATAGAGATGATTCCCAATGCAATCAGGATTTTTGTTTTGCCTGAATGGAGACGTTGTAAGCTGGAAAAGTTCCAAGCAAGGGACAATCGTTGATTCTAAAAAACTAAGTATATAGATGCCTTTGGTGCAAGCTGAGAAGGATGATAAATTACAAAACAAAATTATGGAAAAAAGTCTATAATGCCCAATTACAAAACATAATTAAAAATAACAAAACAAAAAATCTGATCGTGCTCACACCCCCATGAAAAAGATCATGGGGCCGTGATCTTCTTGCAAATGCTATTTGGACTCCAACTCTAATGTCTGATCATGGGGGCATGATCTTGATTACACCCCTATGATCTTCTCTACAATGTACAGGAAAACCTCCAAGTCTTTTGTGCTCAAACTTTCCCTTTTTAAATCCTTCATGTGCAGAGTTATCCTAGAATGACTAAACTGAAATGGAAACAAGGCAAACACTGTTACAAGTCCTAAAAGTATCAAACACTAAAAATTCAACGAAAATTAGGCTAAAAGACATATATAAATGCAACCTATCCTAAGTAAAATGCTATGCAAAGATGACCTAAAATGCAATGCATCAATGAGTCCTTTCTTCCTCTTCTTTTTGCTGAAGAACTTCTTCTTTTTGTCCTTGCTCTTCTCAAGATCTGGGCATTCTGACTTGAAGTGTCTAGGCTTTTTGCACTCATAGCATATGACAAGGCTTTTCTCCTTGTCCTTCTTCTCCTTGAAGCCTTTCTTGTTCAGGTTTCTCCATCTGGATCCACCTTTCTTTTTCCACATAGCATGAATCTTCTTGGATATGAAGAACAACTCATTATCTTCATCAGAATCTTCATCTTCAGATTGCTCTTTTGATGACTCTTCTACCTGCATGGCTTTGGACGATGATGAAGCTTTCTTTGGCTTCTGGGCGCTAAGTGCCAGCGACTTGCCTTTTCTTGTGTCATCATCTTGTTTGGCACTTTTGAAGCTATGCACCCTGGTATACTATTGTTCAGATAGTGCACACATCATGGAGTTTCTAGCTTTGGAGTTCAGTAGATATCTCTGTTTTTGCTCATTAGTCCATCTAGCCTTGGGGATCTTGTTGAGGTTCTCATCATAAGGAATGTAGTCTCCATTCTCCACAACATCCCACATATCAATATGACAGGATTCAAATAATGTTATCATTCTTTGTTTCCAATAATCATATTTTACTCCCTTGAAGAAAGGTGGTCTGTTCACAGCTTGTCCCTCATTCTCCATCAGGTTCAGGATCTTGTTTCCTTTGTACTGCAAAGTACTCAACCCAAGAGGCTGAGCTCTGATGCCAACTGAAATACAGGGAACACACTAGAAGAGGGGTTGAATAGTGTGTTGGATATAATTTTGGAACTTTTTCGCAAAAGTGGAGATTTCTTAACTTAGATTTTGAACTAATCTTACAAAATCAAAGTTGCAGAGATTGTCCAATAGTTCAAAATGACAGTTGTAATGAAACAAAGTTTTATCTTAGTCGTCCAAAAGATATAAAAAGTTTTCACAAGATGCTTTGTAAAACAGAACTTATGTGAGATTGTGCAGTAAGCAAATGCAAGAGAAAGCAATATAAGCTAAGAGCAATAGAGTAAAAACACTTGGTTTATACTGGTTCACTCAGCCTAAGCTACATCGAGTTCTCCTTCAAAAACCTTTTGAAGGGTTCCACTAATCAAAACTTTGATTACAAACAAGTATTCTTAACCCTGCCACTTCTGGCTTATAAGTATTCTCAAGGCCACTCCTGGCACACCTTTAATCTCCCATGAGATTAAAGAATACCCAAGTATTCTTTGTCACTAAGCCACCCTTGGCTTTCAAAACAATCAGTTTGATTACAGAGTATCAAATCAACTCTCACATAGAGGATATTACAATATAAAACAGATTACTAGAATAACTTAGCAAAGCTAATAATAAGCTCTTGAAATCACAAGTGTGGACCGTCCAACTATTTTGGCAGCGTTTCAGCTCTTTGAAAATTTTATCACTTCTTTTCACTTCAGCATTTTCTTCAGTGAGCCTGGTCCTCTATTTATAGGTCTCTGAGTAAATGTATCCGTTGTGGGATCTGAGCCTTTAGAAGAAATTCGTTCTCTCACAATCATGTGACTGTTACCACATGTTAGCCTGGGGTGGAGAGAGAAAAGGGACAGCAGGACAAAACGCGCCTCCACTACTTGTACGAAATATTCCTTTTTTGCATGGAGGAACTTTTCTGTCTCCTGTGGTACACCTTTTTGAATATTCAAATGAAATGTCAAATATGAAAAGAGAGGGAATAACAAAATATAACTTTTCAAATGAAATCATCCTCGAAGTAAGCAAGTGTACTTTCTGACATAGTGGACGCTTATATAACTTAGGATAAAAACCAGTGTGCAAGTTATATAGCTCTGTTGGATGCATAAAAAGAACTCAGTGTATGTACACTGGTTTTCATAAAGCATGTGGACGCTTGTTAGTTTACAGTGCTTTGGACACTGGTTTGCTCATGTAAAAACAAGTTCCATTTTCATGAATAGTGTGTTAGTTATAAACTTTAAAAAAATTTCGCAAAGATGGAGATAAACTAACTTAAGTTTCACAAGGGACTTGTAAAACCAAAGATCACATGTATCGTCCAATCATTAAAATGATAGTTCAGTGAAACTGCGTTTTCTTGTTAACGTCCAAGCACAAATAAGAAGTTTTCGCAAGTAAGATATAAAGAAACTTGTGCACGAAATGTGAAGAAATAACTCAAGAGAATAGCAAGTAAGCTTGAAAGCGATAGAGTAAAAACACTTAGTTTATACTAGTTCACTTAACCTAAGCTACATCCAGTTCCCCTTCAAAAACCTTTGAAGGGTTCCACTAATCAAATTCTGATTACAAACAAGTATTATATACCCTGCCACTCATGGCTACAAGTATTCTCTAGGCCACTTCTGGCACACCTTTAATCTCCCCCTAAGATTAAAGAACACCCAAGTATTCTTTGTCACTAAGCCAATCCTGGCTTTCCAAACAGAAATTGTTTGATTACAAATTTAGCAAATAACTCTCACAGAGAGGATGTTACAATGTAAGCAAATACACAAAGAACTTAGCAAAGCTAAGGAGATTTCTCTTTTTGCACAAGTGTATGTCGTCCAATTGATTTGGCAGAGTTTCAGCTCTTAGAAAACTTGAATGCTTCGTTGTCTATTTCGTGAGCTTGTTCCTCTATTTATAGGCAGCTTGGTGAAGATATCCGTTGTGGGATCTGTGTCTTTGCCAATAACCATTTTCTCTCAATCATATGACCGTTGCTACGTGTCAGCTTGGGGTGGAGAGATGGAGGAGACAACAGTACATGCAGCGCCTCCACTACTTGTACGGTTTCTGTAGAGAGAAGCTTTTTTGTCCCTTGTGGTACACTTTTCGAATTTTCAATGAAATGTCACATTAGAAAAGAGAGGGAATAACAGAACATTTCAGAGAATCATCATCGAAAAGCATAAGTGTACTTCCACACAATCATGGACGCATTATATAACTGTTTGATAGAAAAGGTGATGTAATTTATATAGGCGTTGGATACTTCCCATTTGAACGCAGTGCTTACACACTGATTTTTGCAATGCATTGGACACTGGTTTTAGTACTTATGAAAACAAGTTTCCAATAACTTATCGGACGCATTGTACACATAGAGATATAATGTTTGAGCTTAAGAAATACAATACCATTGAGGCATTGGACGGTGTGGTACCTATAATACTCAAACATAAACCATTAGATTCTTCAAAATTTAATCTCATTAGTTATCATCAAAACCGAAGTTTAAGGGGTTGGACATCGTCCAAAGTCTTAGATTCTAACAACATAAAATAAAATTAATATGCTTTGAAGATTTTTTCCTAATCTAAATTTTATTGTTTAATGAGTAATTGAAAACTCTTCATTATTGTAATTAATGTATTTTATTTTCAACAATTATTACTATGTTTATCAAATGGAAGGCTTTTTCACAATTTACCATTTTTTATTTAATGAGTCATTGGCTTTTCAAAGAAAATTTAATGAGTCAATGAAAAAACATCATTATTGCATTAGTTAATGTCTTCTATCTTTAACATTAAATTATTTAATGCTAATGAATTTAGATTAGAGTTTAATGGTGATGCACTGACAGTGTAAAACAGTTTTACACTCATTCACTCACAAATAATTGTTTTTATGACTTTTAAGATATTTTTGTAAAAGTCAACAAACTTAACATATGTGGTGGGTTGTGATTGGATGATAATGTAAAATAATTTTACATTATTAATGCATAGTTCTTTTTCTCTTTAGCTTATTGAAAAGTCTTCAAATATTTGTATTTAGTCTTTTACAAAAACTGTGTGACCTTGATTGTTGTCAAATTTAAAATATCACAATACTAATAAAATATTTACACTTATAATTTTTTAATGCAAAGGTTTGCAAAAGCATCATAATAGAACCCCATAATCCCAACTATGTTGGCACCATGAGGACTACCATTCATTTGCCAGCAAACCAAATTTTATTAAGAAAAAACGAAGAAGCAACAAAACATGTGGGGGGGGGGGGGGGGGACATAATACCAAAACCCATCGAGAACAACAAATTAGCAGAACCTATAACAAGGTAATCTAAGCTTATCCCTATTGAAGGAATCACAAATAAAAGATGGGATAGAGTCCCACCAAGAAAAACCAGGAGCATGAAAGGCATAGTTGGCAAGACCATCAACACAGTTGTTTCCTTCACGATATATGTGCGAGATTGCAAACAACATGATTTTAGTAAGAGCAATGCAATTTTGCCATCTTGTTTTTAATTTCCAAGGAACCATATCCACTGATTTGAAAGCTTGAACCATAGACATAGAATCACATTCTATCCATAGCATCCCCCATCCTTTACTATGAGCTATCTCAATAGAAATTATAACTGCTTGGAGCTCTGCATGAAATGCAATAGAAATTGGAAGAGATTGAGAAAAGCAGCCCAATAAATCACCATTATGATTTCTAAAAAGGCCACCACACGCAGCTAAACCTGGACATCCCTTAGTTGCTCCATCTGTATTGGCCTTAACTCAACCAACAAGAGGTGGATTCCAAAAAAACCTCAATAATCTTAGGAGCACGTCTTTTGTGACCCACAATGTGTAACTGTATGAAAAGTGTGAATTCCTCCACTGCATTAGACATAATCCCAGATGAGAAATTACCTGTTATCGACATTGCAGCAATAACTCTATTCAAAATACTATATTTAGTCATAGGACCACCTTGGAATCGAGCTTGATTTCTGCTAAGCCAAATGAAATTAGCGATATGAATCACTAGTGAAATGTAAACGTCCTTAGCTTGAGAGCTAGTTGCTTTATGGCAAATCTCCAAAAGCCTCAAGGGAGAAGAGACATCAATATGATGCTTAAGAATATGCCCCAACATGTCCAAAAATCAGAAGCAAACTGACATTCCAAAAACAAGTGATAAGAGGTTTCAATGTATGATCCACAATGAGAGCACATTGAAGCAAAAACTAGACCACTTTTATGTAAATTGTCATCAGTAGGGAGACGATTAAGAATCCACCTCCAAAACTTAGAAGATTTTGAAGAAAGAATACCACTACGCCAAATAATCTTACTCCACCCAATAGATTGAGCGCAAGGTTGATAGAAGTGTATAGTATCTTTAAAATGGAGCAGACCTGAATCAAAGAGAGACCAAACTCTGCTATCTGCAACATCATCAAAAGCAATAGAAATAGCTTTGATCTCAGGTACCAAATGAGGGAAGTTCTATACAAAAACATGAGGAATTCTCCACTGTTTATCATGAATAAAATCAGCCACTTTGGCTTGAAGATTCACTTGAACAAATTATGGAATATGTAAAAGATCCGCTACTGTCATGGACATCCATTTATCTGTCCAAAAAGAAATATCTCTGCCATCACCTAGTTGCCAGGTTGAGTTATCCAAAATGACCGAGACACAAGGTTTAAGGCCAGGCCAAATGGAAGATGAAATATGAGCATTATTAGGTACTCCATTTTTAAAGAATATACTTCTACATAAAGAAGCCCAATGAGAACTTGATACAAACAATGACCATCTAAGCTTTAAAAGAGTAGTCTTATTAATCAATTTAAAAGAATATACTTATATTTGAAATATATTATTATAATGTATTATGTAATATTGCATATTTTATAAAAAAAAATTGTAATATTGCAAATCTGTAATATTTTTAAAATTATAGTACTAATAAAAATATTTACACATTTATTTTAAAGTTATTGTTGCAATATAGTCTTTCTTAACTTATTTATGCTTTAATTTTTTGTATTATTTATATATTAACAATTTTTAAATGAAACATTTGAAATTTAGTCAATGAAGAAAAAAAGGAAAATGAAAATTGTAAACAACCATAGAAGGAAAAATTAAATCGACAACCATTAAAAGAAAAAAAATAATTTGCTGATCTTTATATTTAATTAGAAAAATAAAATAAAGTAAAACATTTATTTAAATAGATATTTTAAGTGATAAATTAATTTTTAAATTTAAATGATTTAAAGTAAAAAGATGTGTACAATGAAAAATTAAAGACATATCCAAAGTCAATTTAAGCAAGTTGTATTTAAAATTAATTTAATTTAATCTAATTATGAATAAAGTATCACTTTTTAATTTTACTTATCTCTTTAGTTTATATAAATATTTAAACCTTATTAATGATTTCGTTGACTAATATCTTTAAAAATAACGGTCAAAGAATAAAATTAGTTTTTTTTCATTAAAAACATTATATTTAATATTTTACCAATACATGCTTATTATTATTTCAATAGATGTTGTTCAAAAGAAGAAGAAAAAAGTTTGTCAAATATAATAAACTATTAATGGTATTATTGATAAGAAACATAAGAAGAATGCATTAAAATAATGTTCTCATTTAATATTCAAGATTTTAACTTCCTTTTTTATCAGTCATATATTTGTCAATATTTATATTCAATATTATTAATTAAAAATAAAATACCTTTAATTGATTATAAATAATAAAAAAATTGCTAATAGGTTGACAGAGTAAAAAGTAAAAAATTAAATGGAAAACATTAAAAATTGTTAATCAATTTATGTCTTTCTAATGAAATATTTTATTATTAATTTTTTAATTAATCTTTAGATACCCAAATGAAACATTACTTGGTTTCCTACAAATATTATTTAAACTACATAACATAAATATAAAATATAATTTATGTATTCAAAATATTTTTATATAAATTATCATTTTTAATTATAATATAATTGATATATTAAAAAATATTTATTTACTATATTAATCATGACAATTATTTGTAGTTATGAGTCATCCACTTCTTAATTTATTAATAATATTAAATGTGTGTAGTCAATGAATATTTAATGCTTAAAATTTGAAACAATAAATATTTCAAACTTTTACCATATTAAATATTTATTCATATTAATTTTTTTATTGTAGTCAAACTTTATTGGAATAATTTTATCAAAAAAGTGAGAGAAATTTCCCTATTTAATCACTCTTTCAAACTGAACATTGCACACAAGCACTCACATTGTCTTTGATTTCATTGGCACTTGTTTTTCTTTCTTAGCGTCTTCTCTTTGTTTCACATTCCAAATTTTGTCATGGAGTTCAAATATCTGAATGGCCAAAATGGGAGGACAACATCACCACCACCGTGCCCTCTTTTTGACGTAGCTTACGTCTCCAGATGCCCATTACGAGGTTATGCTTACTTCTCTTCACGTTCCTTTCAAGATAGACAACCATTTGTTTTGCAATTTAAAAGATAAAAAACTTTTATTACATGAGTTCATTTTATTCACTATTTACTTTCCAGGGTGTGAGTTTGTGCTAGGTGATTAAATGGTTTGGTTCTAAACATAACTAAATGGTTTGGTTCTAATTCGCTTTGCACATGCTCATTTATAATTGTGAACATATTAGGGTGTTTATTTTTATGTTGAACATCAATGCTACGTGAGTAATAAATTCATGTTGAACATTAATTTGAGGTCTAGAAATGAAAAACCAAACACACTTAATCATAGGAAAGAAACACAAAAACTGAAGTGAGGTAAATGATTTCTTGTTAAGTCCACCATTTTTTTTCTACTTAAAAGCTATTTTTTAATTAAAATTAAAAAAGTTTTAAAGAGAAAGTAAAGACTAGTTGTAAAATTTCATTTTCTTAAGCTTGAAAGATCATTTTAAATTAAAAAAAATTTGATAAATTTTTTAGTTTTATTTAAAACTAGTTATTTGGTTTAATGAAAAAGTATATATAAAATAAAAAATATTGTGTAAATTAGTTTAATTTACATAAAATTACTTTGATTAAAAAATTGCTTTAATAATAATTTGCAAATAATAAAAATTTGAAAAATCAATTTGTTAATGAAATCGAAGTTTTGAAGTTATTAAACGCAAACACTTTTTCTAGGAGATTGGTGTAATTGCAATCATGACTTCATCGATTATATTTGTTTATAATTTTCACAATGTTAAGAATAACAATAAAATTACAATTACGCCCATTATCGCGATTTAAAATCTTGATTTATATCATAATTATAAGGTTATTGCGGTGGAGGCTTTGAGGGTAATTGATGGATCCACTTTTCATCGTTCACCGGGTACTAATCCTCAAGCTATTGTAATGATGCTTGGAAGGTAAGAATTAATTGGCACCTTTTTTTTTTTTTTTTTTTTTGCTTAGCAGTATTAATGGGCACCTATCAATCAATATAGATATTGATTTTACTTGATAATATATGATAATAATTTAAAATATATTTATTGTCTTACTCTTTCGCTAATTTTTTTTTGGTACAACTTTGATAAAGGTATATGGGAGAAAAGATTATAAAGAAAAGATTTTTCCATGGGCGGAAGTGAAGGGATCAATCATAAATTGATTGCATATTTTCCGTTGTTCCATATTTGTCTTGTAATATATTTGCGTGGTCACTTGGATATTTCTTACTTTTCTTCTGAATGCTCTCTGTTTATAAGAGAAAACTTGCATTGTTTTCTTTTGTCCGATAATTCTGTAATTTCCATAATATAATTGCAGTTTGATATAATAAAGTTTTTGGAGAGAATTTGTTTTATACTTTTTAGAGTTGATAATGTAATCACATATATTGACAGATTGAATATAAGATAAATGGAATTTGAATCAAATCTAACAATGTTTCACAGTCCACTAAAAACATAATATGTGGAGAGGTAAATTATTCGCGCCGTAATGTTGTATTTAATTAACATATTACTACTATATAATATAAATTAGAGTAAAATATGTGTTTATTTTCGATATTAAATTTGGTTTAAGTTATTAAACAAAAATACTTTTGATGGACATAAAGATTAAGAAATTATTAATTAATTTGGTTTAAGTTATTAAACAAAATACTTTTGATGGACATAAAGATTAAGAAATTATTAATTAATTTGGTTTAAGTTATTAAACAAAATACTTTTGATGGACATAAAGATTAAGAAATTATTAACTAATGTAAAATTGTATGCCTTTACTAAAACATCTTCTTCTTTTTTTAAGATAAAATTGCTGGATATATTATTACGGAACAACAACAAGTGTAGCTACATCATTTGGAATGATTTGACTCAATTGACAAGGGACCTTCTCAATCCAATAATTGTCAAGAAAATTAAAATCATCCTTATTTATTCCTCTCTTATTTTGATTGGTTATTAATTGAAACTAAATTAATTATTTATACAATTATTGAACGAGGATATGATTGAAAAATAATTTATTATCCAGACTTGAAGCTCTAAAATGACAATAATTTTGAAATAAAAGAGAAAAATTGAAAAAAGAAATCCTATAATTTGGAAACGAATGAAGTACACAACCCGTTATCCTTAGAGCACTAGTTAAGAAACTAAAAGAAAAAATATTTTTATTAGGATGCGCAAAATTGCGCTTCCCATGATTTTTTTTGTGCTCTTATATGATTTTCACAATAAATACTTACTCATTTTAATTCCTTAACTAATGCTCTTAAGGCACTAGTTATCAAGACCCTTATGTTTATATATGAATTTTAGTAAATCTTTATTCGGCTTTCCATGTAAATATATGTTTTAAGATATTGTATAGAGACATTTGATCTACACACTTACCTATTAAATTTGAAAAAGAAGAAAAGGAAGATTCTATCCTACAAATTAAAGACATTCAAAGATATTTAGCATATATTTGGTAACATGTTGGTTATCATTGTATGTGGATCTTCAAAATAATACTTCTTCCATCTCATAATTATTAAAAAAAAATAAGTCACAAAATAATTATTATTTTAATTTTTCAACGTAACATTAATTACTTTTTGCACTTATATTTCTTATAATATTAACAATGGACAATAAAAATTAAAAATAAATTGATGATGATAAGACTAATTTTATAAAATTACTATTTTTTTACCCATTTATTAGTTTTTCTTGATCTATATAAAATAATGACTAAAGTAAATAGGACTAAGGGAGTAATTGTTTTTGTATTTTTTTTACGTGATTTTGCACTAAAGGTGGGTCGTTGACGGTGAAGCAAACATAAACTTAAGGGATTTAAATTGTCCAGAGAATAATAGCATTAAGAGATAGGTACTATTATTTACCTTTTCTAATTAATTTAGTATCCTAATTCATTAAACTTTAATCTAATTAATTTATGTCAATTCTCTTAATGTGTTTGGATAAGATGTTTTAAGAAGGGAACGTAATTTTTAAAGGGATTTAGAATTCTTTATAAACTAAAATTTGTTGTTTTGATATTTTATAAATGAAATTTAAAATTTAAGATTCTCAAAAGAAAGTTTTAACTAACTAAAATTTAAGAATGCTAAATCTCATCTAAAAATTAAAAAATTTAGAATTGTTCTTTCTCTCTCCTGTCCCTACAAATTTAAAAAATAAACTTTTGGATAAACTAATATGAGATAATTTCTACTCCAGACTCATATATAACAAAAAATAATTAATTTCACGCTAATTGAAAAAGTTAATTGACATCATTTAATTTTACTAATCTTAGATAAAAAATAAGGTTATTTCTTTTTTTTTTTTTGTCCTGGGTTAGAGACCACGAATGTCTCCCAACCCACTGGATCATAGACTAATCCCGCTCGCAGTGCGTGACTGCACTGGCCCAAGAAAATTTTGCACATGAAGGGAATTGAACACGGGTTCTCCCTCTAAATAGATCGTTCCTCCTCATGTGAACGCAACGGGACCTTACACCATTGCTCCAACCCTTTGGGTTTAAGGTTATTTCTAAAATGTCCTTCATTAGAACTTGATATAATAAATAAAAAAGAGTCATTGAAAATAGAATTGCAATTAAATGAATGATGATTTAGGAATGATAACATTAAATAGGGTAAAATTGGCTACATTTGCTTATATTTAAGTCCATCATAGAAGACAATTTTTTTGCATATATATGAGTTCAGAAAAAGTATATAAATTAACTTATGTATAAGCTAATTTTAGTTTATAAAGAAATTTATTTAATTTATTTCTTTTTTTTATAAGTGATTATGAGAAATTTATCCAACCATGATCAAAGAATAATTGGTTCTATTTTTAATAAGATCTAGATCGAGTTCATGTTTTAAGGGAAAAAAAAATTGTTGAGAAAGTTTTTGTCTCTTAAAATTGGTCCACCCATTCAACTTGTATTAATTAAGTTGAATGTGATTTTCAAACATTGAGGGTGTGTTTGGTTTTCCATTTTGGCACCCAAACGAACGTTCATGCATCATTGAACGCTGCATCCGATCGTTTGGCAACTTTCATTTTCCATTGAACTGAATGCGATTTTCATCAAAACCTCCGTTGAACTCAAAGTAACTGGTACCTTGTTTTTCTGTTCAACCCTGTAAGCTACAAACATTTATGCATATTTTAAATTTCAATAAACAATCACAGACAACATTACCCCTTGGATGAAGGCCAAGTTGAGCACCATCAGGAACCTCAGCCCCCTCTGCAACGCCGACGCGTGCACCCTCCTCACCACCTTCGATGTCACCTTTGGTTGCTTCGTTGGCATGTTGTCCATCATCACCATCACGTCGAAGGTAATTGACTCATGGCAGTGGTGAGATGGGAGGAGAAGAAGAAAAATGAAGGGATGATGATGGAAGATTGGAAGAGGGAAAATTTTTTGAGCAAGGATGATTGACCATTGTGAGTTGCTTGAAGCAATTTCAGATATTAGGAAACAATTGAGCAACGAACCGGCCGACCTCAGCCATTAAGATTATTTTTAGGCTTAATTATGTATTTAGTCCCTTAATTGTTTAGGAATGTTCAATTAGGTCCCTCAATTTTTTAAATATTCAATCAGGCCCTCTAATTATTAAAAACACTACAGTCATACCATTTCCGTCCAATTGGAGCTTATGGAGTTAATTACAAGTTCTGGCTATTTAATTTTATGAATAGTGATGATTTTTAACCACCACTATATTTATTATTTTTAAATTAAAAAAATATAATTAAATAAAATATAAATTTAACAAAATAAAATTTTAAAAAGTGATGGTTTATAGTCACCACTTTATTTATTATTGTTTTAAAATTAAAAACGCATGCACACACTAGTGAGAGGCAAAGAATAAGGCAAAGGGAGCAACAATGTTGGCAATGGGTTCAGTGCAACCTGCAACTCGAACCCTGCAACCCCACCTTCACCATCCTTTCTCTCTTTCTTCCGTTCCTCCAAGGCATGGTGCACGGGTTCAGCGCCATGGGACCAATCTTTGAGATCTGTGTTCCAAGATCTGTTTCCCCTTCTTTTCGAAGAGGTCGGGTTATTGGGGACTATGATGGAGGCTCAACGGCCGTCAATGACAAAGAATGGAAGAGTTCGCAACATCAGAGCTGCGATGGTAGCGTGTTTGCAGAAATAATCATTGAAAGTGTACGACACCGTATTATGCACATTGGAAGGGTCGAAGCAGGGTCCTCCTCCTTGGATCACTCCGCAATCGGCGTTGCTGGCGCTGCAGGTCCACTCCACTACCAACTGCAACGTCGTGTCATCCATGTTGTTCTTCGCCACGCACCACACCTCCCTCCTCGAAGTGTTGCCACGAAGAAGAAGAAGAAGAAATAAGTGGCACAGAGCAAATCCTTCTAGATTTGGATTCCTATATACCCACTCATGCGGTACTTCATTGTGTGATCTATATCTATATATCTATAGATAGATATATAGATATATAAGATCCATTTGTATAGATATCATCATCTACATCCAGAAGAAAGAAGTGGAACAGAGCAAATCCTTCTAGATTTGGATTCCTATATACCCACTCATGCGGTACTTCATTGTGTGATCTATATCTATATATCTATAGATAGATATATAGATATATAAGATCCATTTGTATAGATATCATCATCTACATCCAGAAAGCCGTATGCTTTGTAAGAAGCTTGTACAGTTTGGGAAGAGGTTTTGATTGATCAAAAAGAAGAATCTACTTCAACCGATATGCCCTTAGGCACGACCATACATAACATAGAAATCACACTCTTAAAGGGTGGACAATTAGCTAGAGTAGTTGGTGCTGTAGCGAAACTAATTGCAAAAGAGGGGAAATCGGCCACATTAAAATTACCTTCTAGGGAGGTCCATTTGATATCCAAAAACTGCTAGGCAACAGTCGGACAAGTTGGAAATGTTGGAGTAAACCAGAAAAATTTAGGTAGAGCCGGATCTAAATGTTGGCTAGGTAAGCATCCTGTATGTAGTAAGAGTATTTATGAACCCTGTAGACCATCCGCATGGGGGTGGTGAAGGGAGGGCCCCAATTGGTAGAAAAAAACCCGCAACTCCTTGGGGTTTTCCTGCACTTGGAAGAAGAAGTAGAAAAAGGAAGAAATATAGTGATAATTTGATCCTTCGTCATCAAACTAAATAGTAGAGAAAATCAAAATTGTTTCTTCCTCTTTACAAGAAAAAAGGAGTAATTAATTGTGACACGTTCACTAAAAAAAATCCTTTTGTAGCGAATCATTTATTAAGAAAAATAAATATATATGGGCGAACGACGGGAATTGAACCCACACATGGTGGATTCACAATCCACTGCCTTGATCCACTTGGCTACATCCGCCCTTATACTATGTAAAAAGGATCTATATCTCAATTTCTACCCTTTCGTTATCATTCTGTTTTCCTTCTAAGATAGGAAAAATGCTAAAGAATCGTGAAATAAATAAAAAAATGTTCAAAAACGTATGTACAAATATTTATAAATAAAAAGATTACTAATAAAATAAAAGTAAAGGAGCAATATCAAAAAAGTTGATATTGCTCCTTTACTTTCAAAACTCATCTACTTTAATTTAAGATAAAAAATTTATCCATTAATAGATGGAGCTTCGATCGCAGCTAGATCTAGAGGGAAATTATGAGCATTACCTTCATGCATTACTTCCATACCAAGGTTAGCTTGGTTAATAATATCAGCCCAGGTATTAATTACACGACCTTGACTATCACCTACGGATTGGTTGAAATTGGAACCATTTAAGTTGAAAGCAATAGTGCTGATACCTAAAGCGGTAAACCAAATACCTACTACAGGCCAAGCAACTAAGAAGAAATGTAAAGAACGAGAATTGTTGAAACTTGCATATTGGAAGATCAATCGGCCAAAATAATCATGAGCAGCTACAATATTATAGGTTTCTTCCTCTTGACCAAATCTGTAACCTTCATTAGCATATTCATTTTCTGTGGTTTCCCTTATCAAACTAGAAGTTACCAAGGAACCATGCATAGCACTAAATAGGGAGCCACCAAATACACCAGCTACACCTAACATGTGAAATGGATGCATAAGAATATTATGCTCAGCTTGAAATACAATCATAAAATTGAAAGTACCAGAAATTCCTAGAGGCATACCATCTAAAAAGCTTCCCTGACCAATAGGATAGATCAAGCAAAATAGCAGTAGCGGCTGAAACAAGAGTTGAATATGCAACAACAATCCAAGGATGCATACCTAGACGAAAACTAAGTTCCCACTCACGACCCATGTAGCAAGTTACACCAAGTAAGAAGTGTAGAACAATTAGTTCATAAGGACCGTCATTGTATAACCATTCATCAACAGATGTCGCTTCCCATATAGGATAAAAGTGCAAACCTATAGCTGCAGAAGTAGGAATAGTGGCACCAGAAATGATATTGTTTCCATAAAGTAGAGATCCAGAAACAGGCTCACGAATACCATCAATATCTATTGGAGGGGCAGTAATAAAAGCGATAATAAATACAGAAGTTGCGATCAATAAAGTAGGAATCATCAAAACACCAAACCATCCAATGTAAAGACGATTTTCGGTGCTAGTTATCCAGTTACAGAAGCAACCCCATAGGCTTTCGCTCTCGCCTCTCTAAAATTGCAGTCATGGTAAAATCTTGGTTCATTTAATCATTAGGGACTCCCAAGCATAAAAATTCTCTATAATTAGAAAATTTGAGGACTTGTTATTCAACAGTATAACATGACTTATATACCAGTGTCAACCATTACCAATATCCATAGTAAGTATGCTCTTATTTAGATTTATCCGAATTTCCCTTTTTACCTCATTTCATTCATTAAAAAAAAGTTGATTTTCTATGGATCGGTATAGTTATATATATATATATATATATATATATATATATATATATATATATATATATAACTTCAATATATTAATTATAGTGGGTTGCCTGGGACTCAAACCCGGAACTAGTCGGATGAAGTAGATAATTTCTTCTTTAATCAAATTCAACAATAAAACAAGAAAAAATCCCTCCCTAAACCGTGCTTGCATTTTTCAGTGCACATGGCTTTCCCTATGCATACATCTAAACCTGAATTACTTCCCTAGGAAAAGACTCTAAGAAAGTCAAATATTCAATTAATGAACCCCGAATCTTGACTCTTACTCCATGAGCATTTCAAAATCCTATAGATATAGATATAGAATACTAAAAAATGATTTTTTTTATCTTCATTTAATAATAATTTCGATTTACCAATTTACACTGATTTACAAAGTATCATAACCTATTTTATATTATAAATGATTGACAAAATCGTTTATGAAAAGAATATCCAAATACCAAATCCGACCTCTATATAACCTCTGCAAAGTAAAAGAAGTTCTTGGAAAAATCAAAGAAAAAATATCTTCTTCTTCTGTAAAGAAATCTTCCAATAATTTTTCTGAACCTAATCATTTCAAAAAAGTGCACGCAGTACTTTTGTGCTTACGAGCCAAAGTTTTTATACAAGAAAGACAAAGTATATATCTTATTTGATACAAACTCTTTTTTTTGCGGATCCATTGTAATAATGAGAAAATTTTCTGCATATTCGCAAAAATCGGTCAACAATATCAAAATCAAATAAATTGGCCCAAATCGGCTTACTAATGGGATGACCAAATACATTACAAAATTTTGCTTTAGCCAATGATCTAATTAGAGGAATAATTGGAACTATTGTATCAAGCTTTTTCATAACAATTTTTATTAGAAATGCATTTCGTAACATCTGACTTCGTACCACTAAAAGATTGAGCTGAATACTTAAAAAATAGCCTAAAAAGTGAAATGAATGCTGGGAGAATTGGTTTATCTGGACCGTTCCTGGTTGAGACCAAATATCAAAATGACATTGCCATAAATAGATAAAATAGTATTTCCATTTATTTATAAAAAGAGGAGTATTCTTTGAAACCATAATTGATTTTCCTTGATATCTAACATAATGGATGAAAGTATCCTTAAAGACTGATAAGGTATATGAACAATCCTTAACAGATACTTCTACAAGATGTTCTATTTTTTCATAGAAAAAAATTTGCTAAAAAAAACTCGAAAATATTGTAACCGTAACTGAGAGGATTTGTTACGTAGAAAAAGAAAGATAGATTCATATTCCCGTACATATAAATTATATAGGAACAAGAAAAATCTTGGATTACTTTTTGAAAAAAAAGTAGAAATCCATTTTTTTGGAGTAAAAAGACTATTCCAATTATAATAGTAATAAAACAAACAACCATAATAAATGAAAGAAAGAGACATCTTTAATCCAATATCGAAGGATTTGAACCAAGATTTCTAGATGGATAGGATAGGGTATTTGCATATCTGACTCATGATTTAAATATATCAGTTTATCTTCGAAAAAGGGAAAAATGGAATGAATTGATCGCAAATTATTATAAGATTTTACAATTTCTAATTCCCTTAAGGAAGAGATAAATAATTTTAGGGAAAATAGAATCTTCACAACACCAACAAAACCTTCTAATATTATTTGAGAATAAAAATGATTGTTATAACCCCTAAAAGGATTTTTGTTAGAATCGTTAGCAAAAATGATGAAATGAGTCTGTTGATACATTTGACTAATTAACCATTTTACAATTAGTAAACTAAATTTATTGTTATAACCTACATTTTCTACAAAAATGGACCCATGACCATAAGCTAGTCCATAAATATATTCCCGAAAAAAAAGTGGGTATAGGGTGTCTTGGTGTCGAGATCTATGGAGCTCTAAATATGCTCAATATTCCTCCATTTAAAATTAAAAAAGTCTATTTGGTCAAACAAAGAATCAGAGATTTGTTGGATTATCAAATGATACATAGTGCGATATGATCAAAACAGGGAATTCTAGGTCGATGTGTATAACCTAGAAAACAAGTAAAATCCATCAACGGACTCTCTCTAATCGCTTTTTCCACCTAATTTTTGTTCTAGGATAACAAGGTAGTTAGGAATCTTTTATTTTTTTTAACCTAATCGCTCTTTTGATTTTGGAAAATATATCTTTATCAATATACTCTTTCTATAATGGAAAATAGCTATATAGTTAGGACTCATAACAAAAATAAATAATCTATTCACCGGAAAAGCTTTCCCATATCAAGCACTAACCTCTTTTTAACGTACAATTAGATGGGGGTAATCATTCAAATAAAAAATAAATGAAAGCTCATTGCTTTTTGTTTCCCTATTATAATTGGAGCCACCAAGCTCTATCCCTTTATTAATTAAACCCAACTGAATTTCTTTGTTTCGAGCTAAGAATTCACAATAAAAAATTTTGGCCGAATCCTATAAGAATGAAATATTTTTAGAATTCTTCATCGATACGACATGCTACTTTTTCCATTCATTCCTTTCTGGATCAGTCGTGGTTTTACAAGCTCTACCAATGGTATGGATAGAAATGTGTAAAAAATAGAGTCGCTCTTAAAAGCCGAGCACTCTACCATTGAGTTAGCAACCCCAATACAATTTAGAAAATAACGTGGATGTATATATCCAATCGCAATAAAAACAGTAAAATTAAAAGATTGAATTGTGTGATAAAATATCAGACATTAAAAAAAATAGAAAAACTCAAAATGTTGAGGGCAAATTGATTCTTAACATACAAATGAACAGATAAAGCAAAACAATTTTCTTAAAAAAATGGTATACCAACTCTTTATCTACTATGTTGTTGTTGTTGTTGTTGTTGTTGTTGTTGTTGTTGTTGTTGTTGTTGTTGTTATTATTATTATTATTATTATTATTATTATTATTATTATTATTATTAACTCAATTGGTGTCAGAATTTACAAATAAAAGATCAAATACCAAGACCATAGTTTTAAAAACTGAACCGGTGATCGACCTAGTCAAGGCACTGGGTCAATGGTCGAACCAGTGGGTCACTAATTGACCCGCATGACGCGGTTTGTATTAAAAAATTGAAAATTTTATACCTTCCTTAAAAAAGTAAAAAAAAAAAAATCACATAACAAATTAATATAATTCCACAAGCTCATTTTTCAAGTTCAAATCCATTGACATTCACAGTAACAGAATCACATTATAAATTACTTATTACACTTCTTTAAAGTTTAAACAGAATTCAGAATAATAGAATCACACTATCAACTATACCATCACTTCTTCAAACAAAATTCATAGTGACAGAATTACAGTGTCAATTACCTAAGAATCACTGCTCATAAATAATAAAACAGAATAAACTAAAAATAACATTCAAGTTGGATTAAACATAATCATGTAAAACAATCACTACTCATAAATGATAAAACAGAATCACAGTAACAAAAACATAAAGCAAAGAATCATAGTAACAATAACAAAATCAAAGTACTCAAGTTGGATTAACAAAAACATAAAGCAAATAATCACACTAAAAATAACATAATCACAATAATTGAGTAACATAAAAAATAGGATTAATAGAAAAATTGGATTGAGAGTAAAGAACCTTTGGGTGGTGTAGCCAAGTGACAAGGGAAGGAACATTGCAAACGCTAGGAAGGAGGACTTGGTGGTTCAATGGTGGTGTGGCCAGACGCGAGGGAGGAGGACCTGGTGGTTCAATGGTGGACGCGAGGAAGGAAGAAGGATCGAAGTAGCCAAATACGACAAATCGCGAGGAGGAAGTATAACACCCCGTTACATTAGACATAAACCACACTAATATTTTTGTTTATTAAAAAAATGAGGATAAATTTTTCGCGATTAAGAAAAACATTCATAAAGCATATTTAGCATACAGAAAATATTTTATAAAGAACCATGATCTTCTTTAAATAAACATCAGTTCACATCACAAAATAAATATAGAGAAATTATGTACTAGCTAATCCCAACCCATACATCAAATAATCCTAGTCAGAGCAGTACACAATTTCTACCCAAAAACAGGAATGAATAAAACTAGCCTTTAAGTTTCGTATCTTCTCGTCAGTCTCCGCAATCTCTGGAATAACCGTGTCCGCAAGAGAGCTCGATCGTTGAGTATGACCATCATCTTCATGTATCCAATCAACAAGTACATACACAATAAGAAAGAGAAAGGAGTGAGACTTGATTCAAATATATATATGTATTACTAACGGTATAACTACCGTCAATTAATAATAATGGGGGAAACATAGTATTCATCTAGTCATAACGTCCCAATTCCTATAGACTCAAACCTCTAGACGCAGTATGGATCCATACTCCCTGGTTGGAAGTGATTGGGAGTACATATGCCTCAACCCATGGCAAAACTTTCATCTTCCACAGATGAACTCAAATTATCTCAATTTAGGACATCCACAGTCCTATATATAACTCAGGCGTACTCTCGCACTAATCAATGGAATGCTGAACATTTGTTGGGGTTGCCAAACTTGGTCAGATGAAGTCCTCGACACAGGATGCTCCCCTGGCCTTTAGTTACTTCATCACTCGACACCGTACCCCCTAGACTTCCGTTAGTGAGTCCCTGCCTTCCATTCCTCAGCTTGCCAGACTGTGTCTTCCACTATAGGTAACATACCGTTGCATGTTCCTCTCTTAACAGTGCTCACACTAAAGTACTCACAATTTACTTATCAACCTTTGGTCTCAATCACTGAGCACCAACATAAGGTAATAATATTTCTGTCCCTCAGACAGACAAACAGTGTAATCAATCATTACATGATATAAATATCTCTATTTTACAAATAGAGAATTAACATTGCCATTATAAAATTATACAATATAACATTTCACAACCTTATATCAAGAGAACAATACATTATAAACAATTTAAATATCTAATATTGGGATTTGTGTAATATTACAAAATATTAAATAAGACATTAGATACTTAAGTTAATATTCACTAATAATGTAATAATTAGCTAATAGTTAACTAATCTATATCTCCATTAAAATTTTAAAATGTATATACGAATTTAATTTAAAACTTCTAAAGTTGAATTTATTTATTTTATCTTTTTCTTTGTCAAATTCCTTAACTTAATTTATTTAATAGAAATAATTTTCTAGCTTATTTACAAAATATTTTTTGTACAAGTATAAATAGATTTTTTAAATATTGAAAAATTCATTTCTGGTGTGAAAGATCAGATTAGACTGCAACCACAAAGCATACTTCGGAATTTTCTCTAATATTTATTCTAATAAATTTTTGTATACTTAAAGAAAATATTTTCCTTCAAAGAAGAAACTTCCCATTTCAACTTTATATTTATATTTAAAATAGTAGTCTTTCTCTTTCTAAATAATTCTTGCACACTTAACTTTTTAGTGAAATGATTAAAATTTAATGTAAAGAATTTCCCTATCTGTATAATAGGCCGAGAACCCAAAAGCTTTTAACTTAATCAAAATAGAATTATTTTAATAATAATCTCTTATTATACAAATATAATTTTAGTAAAATATTCTCTAAAATAGTACATGACCGCAAGCTATAATACATATTTTTAACTCAAAATATTTCATAGTATAAAAAAAAAAAAACGAGAACTTTGGAGAAGTGAAAACAATCCTAAAATTTTATTCACTTGATCGCAATCTTGGTTAGCATCAAGATTAATATGATTAACAAAGGAAACTCCACCCCTTTCCTTTTTCATAGTCCAAAACACTCACTCCCAAAAATAAGACCAGGTTTTTCATTTTATTTTCCTTTATAAGAAAGTACGTTCATATTCACTATTTCTTTTTTTAAAAAAAAATCTTATCTTTCTTTCTTTTTATGCTTATAAAGCCGTAAACTTGTAGAAGGAGCAAAAGTAATTTTGACTTTACTCTGTTTTGGTAACAGACTTTTAAGTTTTCAAAGCTATCCCAAACCAACAACGAGAAACATCCTTCCCTGTTTTAATAAAAACGTGATCCACAAAGCTAAGAAGGTAAACGAAATTTCTGATTTCCACAGGGGAACATGTCGTGGGTTCCTTCTTAAAGTTAAGTGACTTAGAAAACAATTTGCAAGAGTCTCCCTGCAACTGGAATATTCATGACAGTCCAGGGATTTAGAAAACAACATGATATTTACAATAATATCAAAGGAAATCAGTAAAAGAATCAAGGCAGTGGAAGGAACCATCAAATGAATGTGAAAATGAACAAGAACAAAGGGAATTACACCAAAAATTGGGCATGGTCTCCTCTAAAAGAGGGACACTTGCAGCAGCCATTAACAGTACCAATAACCATTCAAAATGAAATTGAAACAAGGAAATAGGTAGAGGATTAAAGGAATACCAGAAAAACAATCAAAAGTATAAAGATATAAAATAAGAAAAATAGCAAGTGAATCAAAGTCTCACTCCCCTTTACCTAGGAGTGAGATTCGTTCAGTAGCAAGGAAAAGGGAAAGTGTTTTGCTTCAAGTATTTGTTGTTTGATTGGGGTCCGAGATGAAATTGGAGTGCTGGAAGCCTTGGGTTTGGTCTCCAATGGAGTTTTTCGGTGAAGAAAGGGATGAAGAAGAGGAAAAGAAAGTGAAGGATGTTGAGGAGAAGGAGTGGGTGTCGATCAAGTGAGAAGAAAAAACTGAAGAAGAAGAGAGAAAGGGCGTGAGAGAGTGATGGGCAAAGTGCTCTCCGTGAGAAATGAGAAGGGAATAGTGAAGAGAAATTGGTTGAGAGAGCTTCTTTTATAGATAGTTAATAGGCTTTATTTATTTATTTATTTTTAAAATTGTCGTGAGTGAGTAGGTGAAGTCACGTGAGAGAGAGTAGTATCTACTACGTGAGAGAGATTTTCTTGGATAAAATTTTATGTTTTCTTATACTATCAGTATAAATATATACGCTTAATTTTTAACTTTTTGATTAAACAATTTTATTTTTAATTGAAACTTTTTAGTAAACTTAATTTATTTCCATTATTAATTATCATAACTAAAATTAAATTTTTATAACTATTTTCAAATTATTTGAATTAATTAGATATTTTTCAGTCAATAATTCACAGTAATTTTGTTTTAGATCTATAAATTTCCAAACTTTATACTAGAAATTATACTTTTATATATATAACTCAAAAATGAACTGACTTTGTCAGTTTCATCAAGTTTTGATATTTTTCCTATACCGGCTGACTCATCAGTAGACTGTCTAGAGCGTTTTGTAAAATTTCTCAAAAAGTTCTAAATTTTCTGAGAAATTACCCTAACCTTATTTAGATCTATAAAACATGATTCTAAGATCAAATAATTATTTTGTAATTATTTGAGACTTTTCCTCATGCCTGCCAAAGAGACAAACAATTATGTACTTAATCGTTGTTTTAATAGTTACCTGGACTTTGGTCCAAAATAATTATTAAAATTCACAATTAAGTAGAACATGAAATCTTGATCACAATAGTGTGAATCAATATTTCAACATTCAGTCTTGATTTCTTAATATTAAATGATTAATAAAAAGAAAATAGACAGAAAATAAAAATGAGGGTGTTACAGGAAGAACCACGACGGCAACCCCGACGGTGGTCGGAGGGCGACGCCGACAATGGTCGGAGGGCCTGTGGTGTAGACCGATGTGGTTGAGTTAAGGGCCTTAGGGTTTATCTGTGTGCACTTTGAAGTTTGAAGGAGAAGAGTCACAGACTCACAAACACGACATAACAAGCAATGCTTTGCCAAATGCTCACAGCCACAAGACCTTTCTTTCTTTGGGTTTTTTTATCCAAACGACGTCGTTTCGAGCAGTTTTTTTATAAAAGAAAAAGAAAAAAGTGCGTGACCCGGGTCGAGTCACACAGGTCACCAGTTTAACCACGGGTTGCACGGATCAAAAGCATGTCCGATCCGATAGCCTACTCGACCCGGTCTAACCTCCGGGTCGCAGTCTGACCGATGCAACCGGCCGGGTCGGTCAGGTTTTTAAAACTACGACCAAGACAAATACTTTTCTTTTCAATGCATGATTAGAAGAAGCAAATATTTTCTCTTTTAAAACAAATAGGCAAACGACCAGTGTATCAGATAAAGTAATCTCGTTTTAGTTTTTTTAATCGATAGTATCACTTTGAATTAACTCCTGCATTTTTAATTTTAAAACAACAATAAATAAAGTGGCAGCTATAAACCGTCACTTTTTTTAGAATTTTATTTTGTTAAATTTATATTTTTATTTAATTATATTTTTTAATTTAAAAATAAATAATAAATATAGTAGTGGTTAAAAACTGCCACTCCACTATTCGTAAAATTAAATCATCAGAATTTGTAATTAACACCATCAACTTCAAATTGGACGGAAATGATATGATTGTAATGTTTTTAATAATTAAAGGATCTGATTGAACATTTTAAAAATTAAGGGACCAAATTGAACATTCCTAAATAATTAAGGGACCAAATATATAATTAAGCCTTATTTTTATCTCACAATTTGATATATATTTTTTGTTGAAGTGCTCACCATTTGATATTTGAGATAGGAACATTGGGAATATTGGTCCAGTGTATCACCGATAATAGATTATATGTAAAAGTTAAAAATATAAGAAATTAATTTAAAAGTTTAACAAGTTAAAAAAATTAATAAAGAATAATAGTATGAAATTCATACCCATTTTAGTAATTATATGTTTAAAAGTGTTTTTCATTCATATCATCTAAACAAGTTTCTATTATAATAAAAGTACTTTTAAAATAGAAGTATTCAAATATAAATCAAGTTACATTAAACTTACTTTTAACTGAACTTAAGTTTACAAAGTTAAGTTGAACTCAACTACACTTTTTCAACTGCAATCCAAACACACACGTGTCTGAAACCAAAAATTAAATTCGCAGCTTATACACCTAAAAAATCCCAACCAAATCCACTTTATGGATGAGTTCTCTAACTTGTCTCAAATAAAAATGGAGTTAGATAACCTTTTTTTATTTTTATTTTCACAGGACACAAACTCAACAATATAAAATGCTCGTTGGGCTTACAAATGCTGAAAGGCAAGCATAGTGCATACACAGTATTTTTCAAGTAACAGAATAAGACATGAGCACCTTCACAAAATGGAAGAAGCATCAAACTTTCACCAACTTTTCCCCCAAAAGTAGGTGAAGATAGAGAAAAGTGTAAGAATCTGTTGCTCAGAAAGAGCACTTTCAGGACTTGAGTATGAAGGTACGTAAATCATCTAGTCATGGAGTGACCCTTAAAACCCTTGAAGGATGGATATTCACAGCATAAGCCTCCAGCATATGCTTTTGATTATTAGTTTATTCCATGTCCTATGCTTAAGTTGAAGTGCTTATAAATTGTAATGTTCATGGAACGTTGTGTGAAGCAACAAGAGCTCCCACACATATGATATAGTGACTGAATTAAGCAAACCGCTATAGGGCTTCTCTTTGTTGGCAGGAAATTATCATGACCACTTCATGAGATATCTTGTCAAAGGAGAGTTGCCCCTTTAGCTTAGCTTAATATGTAATCTTCTATGCTATGTCCATTCAAGAGAAGAACCGAAGCATTATGCCAAGGAAATGAAACTAGTTGCATTCATATGTTCATCTTTTTTCTTCTTCTTTTTTCACAAGTTTTTTTAAAGGAAGTAAATAATGTGATTTTTATGACACTACTCTAATTATTTTAGAAATCATTTTATAAAATAAATAACTTTTTATTTTTAAAATGAAAAATGATTTTGCAAAAATTAAACAACAATTATTTTTTAAAAATTGCTAAAACAAAAATAATTTTATATTTAAAAACTCATTTTGATTTTAGATGTATTCATTAATTTTACAACTGAGAGTAATTTTTAAAGTGCATGTTCACACGTCATGATGGTCATGTGAACTGTTCAAGTGACTAATCAACGATGTTCAACTCAAGCATCATGCATGTTCACGCATCATACATTCACCAAAAGAATAAAAGAAAGAGGAGAAAGAAAAAAAAGAAGAAAAGAAAGAAAAGAAAATAAAAATTGCAGACAAAGAGAATAGAAAAAGAAAAAACTTTTATGCATACCTAGTTTCAATTCACATACACACATATTATGAATTTTCCACATCTATTGTTTCTATTGTAGCTTCCGTGTGATGCACGTCAAAGTTGGTTGATAAGCATAAACACATGTATAAACAACAAAGAAGAAAAAAATCACACATTTGTTTTAAATAAATAAAAAATTCACTCCATTATACCCAACATAAGAATGAGGAGAAAGAAGGAAAAAAAAAATACAGAAGAAGAGAATTAAAAAAAAAAAAATCTTTACACCCAAGCCAAGAATTGTAACACCTTTTAATTACTCATCATTCCTGTTAAAGGAAAATTAGCATAATCATCCCAGGACAAACAAATAAGATGCAAAAAATGATAGGGTATAATAAAACACTTACGGGCTTAAGGCTTTATAAAGAGTCCTTCGATATTCTTCCACCCCTGCTTCCATAGCTTTCCTCTTGTTCATTGCTTAATGTTCTATGTAAAACCCAAGAAAAATCGCTAAGTAATGGACAAAGTTAAATGTTCACAACAAAAAAGATAGATGGAATACCATTGTTGATTTGACAATGACAGTCTCCAAACCTCATATCCCATGAAATTTTTTTTTTCTGTCAAGTGTTGAATTAAAAAAGTAAAAATGTAATAAATAAAGGAAATTAAAATTAGAGAGAAATTTGTGTTAGAGTCAAAATTGTGAATACATTCAACAATCTTGGAAGCGCATCCATTGCAAAGAACAAACGCCAACATGAAAATATAAACTAAAGAAGAAGGATTCAAAATGTTATGATGGTAGAGAATGTAATGAGAAATAGAAACAAATGAGAATAAGAGAAGAAGATGGTTTGCAAATAAGAGATATGCGAAGCAAGAAAGTTAATTTGTGTTTAAATATATTCTTTCCCCTTTTAATCTCCTTGTATAATATATAAACATATAAGTCTATCTATACTTTCATTACTCCACTCCCCCTGACATTTACTATCGTTTGAATACTCTCCTCTCATGAGGTGGTGTACTTCACTCTCCTTCCTCTAATATTTCTATATCTATCTTTGTTCACTTCTTTATATGATGTTATCTTGTTTTTTTAATATGTCTTTTATCAGTTTTAGTAACTATTTTTTAACTCATAAGATTTCTCTTTTTCATCAATAATTTTAAATCCTTATTTCAATTTTCTTTTTAAAGTTAATATTAAAGGTATTTAAAACTTCATTATTTTATTTTTTTAGAAAAATATACATAATTACGAGATATTCAAAATTAGTTGTTATTGATATTAAAATTTGCAGAAAAGCCATTATTCACAATTGTCAAAAGATTTATTGATATTAAACAATATATATATATATATATATATATATATATATATATATATATATATATATATATATATATGAGGGATCAAATGACACCTGTATAACTTATACCAACTGTTATACTATTCAATAACTTGATATTGGATTATGTTTTCTTCAAATCCACTGTTAGATTGAAAGTTCCTTTCACATAAATCATATATACAAAATTTCTTATTAATCCAAAATTATTTGCTACCTTATTTATTAAGATTAAAATCAACGTAATATAAACTTTTCAAAATATACTAAAATATGGATCATTTAATCACCTTCTTATTGTTATTTAATTTGACAAAATTTGACATAGACAATCTTGATAATATGTAAATACAATTCAATAGTTGAATCGATAAAAATCACATTCTATATCAAGTTATATATATATATATATTCATTCTTGTTTCAACAAAATGGGAACGAAACTCAAACGGTCTACCAATTCAGACATATACAGTCTTGTCATTTTCTTTGTAGATGGAGTCAGGTGTCTCTGCTAGGGTTTCAGAAAAGGCAGATAAGGAGGTGACGAAACAGGAGGCTGACCTCCTGGAACGTTCTAGGAAAAAGAGTAAGCGGAAGGCGGATGGTCGTGAAATTCTCCCTGATGGTGTTTCAGATGAGGATTTCGTGATGGATGAGAAGGATAGATCGTATCTGGAAAGCTTGTTAAAGGCTGACATGCCTTTCAAGGGTTGTGAAGGGCTAGGAGATGATGAAAGCTGGTTCCAGCAGTTTCTAAAAGGTAGCCAAATTGTCTCGGAGGAGGATAGGGCAAAGTATCCAGAAGTGCCTATCTCTGATGAAGAATTCCTTGGTTGGTGTAAACCATGGAAGGGTGCCTTGATGGTGAAGGTTCTAGGAAAAAGAGTGAGTTTTCATATTCTTGAAAACAAGTTAAAGGGGGAATGGGCTCTGAAGGGACGTATCAAGATTATTGATCTGCCAAAAGATTTCTTTTAGGTGCAGTTTGATAATATTGATGATTATAAACATGCCATGTTTGAAGGTCCCTGGAAAGTTGCTGATCACTATATTTTTGGTGCAAAGGTGGAGACCTGGATTTATGGCAAATGCGGAGTTGGAAAGTTGAGTTACAGCGTGGGTGCGCATTCAGCATCTACCAATTGAGCTGTATAATGAAGCTTTCTTATGGAGGTTGGGAAATACACTGGGGACTACGGTGAAAATTGATAAAATTACATCAATCCATTCAAGAGGACAATTTGCACGTATTTGTGTTGAATTGGATCTCCTGAAACCCTTAGTGCCAAAGATTATTGCTAGAGGCCAAGTTTTGAATTTGGAATATGAAGGACTCCATGCAGTCTATTTCCATTGTGGGAAATACGAGCATAACATAGATTGTTGCTCATCGAAGATCAAGATGCTAGAGGTGAACGGTGGTAGTAGCCAAGGCGAATGGGTGCAACGAGAGATATAAGGGCGGAAGGAAGATGCGGCCATGGCTGACGAGGCCTAACCTAGGGCTGAGGTGGACCAGACAATTAATGAGAAGATTGTGGTTGATTCACAAAAAGATGTGAATAGTAATGATGAATATATTTACGGCTCATGGATGATTGTTAAAAGGCGTAATCATCCTAAGAATCATCGAAAAGATATAGGGTATCGTGGGAAGAATATATCTTATAATGAGAAACCTAAATTGGTGGAACGTAAAAAAGGTGAAAGCACGAGTTATGGGCATGCTGATAAAGAGGTACCTCATAATGTCAATATTTTTGTTAAAGATAAGTCTGATATGATCTTTAAAAGAAATCATAAGGAATTGACAAAAACGAGTGGGCCTACTTTCAAAGTAAGGAATCTACTTGGGGGAAAGAACCCACAACGTAGTGGGAAGGGGAGAGAGAAAAAACAACAGTCCAGTCAAATGGGCCCTACGAGAGATCAAAAGAAGCCTATCTCGATGGAAAAACAACCCTCGAAGGCGGTGCAAAAAAGATGATGGACCAAGGGTCTAGCAGGGAGCATCTGAAGAGGATCTTCGCATTCTCTGTTTGATGTGCGTCATGGAGAAAGAGGAAGGGAAGGGTGGTTTGGATTCGATACTAGCAAACCTAAAAAGGAGTGGCAAGAGTTTTTATTTTGCAAGTTCGTCAGGGACAAAGGAACTCTCTCTTACTCCAGTTAATGATGGTTTCCAAGATGAGGTGGCAAAGCATGGGGTGAAGGTCCCTATAACATCCAGTATGGATGCAGAAACAGTTGACTCTCAACCTTTAATTCAGAAGGATGTGGTTATGACAACTATGAACGAGGGAGGAGATGCCCAAGAACAAAATGACCCAGTTGGGGTCAATTCTTCTGTTGTTTCCACATTAATATGTTGACGTAGAACTGCAGGGGGACCGTAGGTAGAGGTTTTGTTAACCTCATTAGAGATCTAAAGAAGGAATATAAGGTTTGTATGTTAGCTCTTCTAGAAACTCATGTTAGTGGTATGAAAGCTTCATCTATTGCTGGCAGATGTGGTTTTGATAAATGTTTTTTACAAGATGCTCAAGGTCAGGCTGGAGGTATCTGGTTGCTATGGGACGTTTGTGATTGGGAGGTGGAGGTGATGGATCATAATCATCAGCCCATTCATTTGAAAGTTAGGTACTGCAAAGGATCAGCATGGTTTCTTACAATAGTCTACGGGAGTCCACAATATCAGAGGAGGCAATCACTTTGGAAGACTCCTATGTATATTGCGGAGGACATGACTGACCCGTGGGCAATTATAGGCGATTTTAATGTTTTGCTCAAATCCTTTGAGCGGAATAAAGTCCCTACTCAGTCGACGATTAGAAGTATGGAGAATTTCCAACAAGTTGTTGAAAGATGTGAGCTTATAGATGTGGGCTTTCAGGGGTCTCCTTTTACATGGAGCAGAAATGGTTTGGAGGAAAGGCTTGATAGGATGCTGCGTAATATTCATTGGAGACTAAAGTTTCATGAAGCCACAATTTTTCATCTCCTAAATTTCAAATCTGATCATCGCCCTCTTCTAGTGCCTCTTTCAAAAAGGAACGTTGAGAATAGAAGACGACATCCTTTTCATTTTCTTGCTTTGTGGGTCTTGCATGAAGATTTCCCATGTTTCATGCAAGTGAAATGGAAAAAGGAGGGTGATTGGAATCATTACATCAAGCAGTTTACAGGTAAGCTTCAAAAGTGGAACCACGATGTCTTTGGCTATATTGCTTCACGGAAAAAATTTCTTTTGAAGCATATTCAACAGGTCAATAGGTAGGCTACATCATCAAAAGGAAGTTTGCAAAGAATATGAGCAGGTCCTTATACACGAAGAGGTCATGTGGTTCCAAAAATCAAGGTCAAGATGGATAGAATTTGGGGACAGGAATTCAAAATATTTTCATGGGATCACCTCGATTCGTAGAAGAATCGTATTGATATGATTCAAAATGAAAATGGGGAGTGGATTGGAAATTCTGAAGAGCTGGAATTTTTTGTATCTTCTTATTATAAGGAGTTGTTTTCTAATATTGAAGATTTCACTCCGTTTTGTGTTGCGAATTCCTTTCCACAGGTTGACCAGGTTGATTTGGAGGCCTTGGGGAGAGAGGTAACCCGTGATGAGATTCATATGGCAGTTAAATCTATGGGCAGTTTCAAAGCCCCAGGACCGAACGACTTCCAAGCTATTTTCTACCAGTCCTAATGGAGCTTTATTGGTGATGATTTATGCACTCTTATATTTTCTATTTTCAAAAATCCATCTGAAGTTCGAGAGCTAAATCAAACCTTCATTACTCTTATTCCGAAAGTGGAACCTGTGGTGAGGATGCGAGATCTAAGGCCCATCAGTCTTTGTAACGTTTCATACAAGGTAATTACAAAGATTCTTGCCTTGAGACTTCGACAGGTGATGGAGAAGTTGGTGAGTTCTTGTCAGTGTAGCTTCATTCCCAACTGGCATAGTAATGATAATATTGTTATAGCTTAAGAAGTGTTCCATACAATGCGAAATAAGGGTAACAAAGGCTAGATGGTGATAAAGGTGGATCTAAAAAAGGCCTATGATCGTCTTAGGTGGGATTTTGTTAGAGATACCTTGCAAGATATTGGATGCCCATCTAATTTTATTGAGCTGATTTGGTGTTGTATTTCAACCGTGGAGATGAAAGTGCTTTGGAATGGGGAAGCACTTCAAGAATTTAGTCCCCAAAGGGGGGTTAGACATGGTGATCCAATTTATTCTTATCTTTTTGTACTTTGTATAGAAAGATTATTTCATCTTATTAATATAGCTGTTGAGGGGAACTTTTGGAAGCCTGTTAAATTGAACAGGGGAGGCCCGCAAATATCTCATCTAGCTTTTGCGGATGACTTAATGTTATTTGCTGAAGCTTCTGTAGACCAAGCAGAGATTATAAGTATTATTCTCAGCCTTTTTTGTGGGAGTTCATGCCAAAAGGTTAACAAGGAGAAAACAAGAATATATTTCTCTAGAAATGTTAACTGGAATGTGAGGGAGGCTATCTCTGCGAAATGTGGTTTTTAGAGCACTGATGATCTTGACAAGTATCTTGGTGTGCCTATTTTTCACACTCAGCCAAATAAGCAATCTTTTAATTTTCTGCTCGAGAAAATGAGTTCTAGGTTGAGTACTTGGAAGTGCCGAATGCTGTCAATGGCTGGGAGGATTACTTTAGCTAAATCTGTGTTGCAGGCAATTCCCAGTTATATCATGCAGTCTATTTCGCTGCCAATTTCGGTTTGTGAAGAAATTGATAAAAAGTGCAGGAGCTTTATATGGGGTGATACTGAGCATGAACGAAAATTTCATACAGTCTCTTGGAAGGACATTTGTACCCCAAAACAGATGGGTGGCTTGGGATTTCGATTTGCGTGTGCTATGAACAGGGTTTTTTTTTTAATGAAAGTCGGGTGGTGCCTTTTTTCAAAGAAGGTGTTCTGGACTGAGGTGATTCGGTCCAAGTATAAATGTGGGAGTAAGGTAGTTCCTTGTGTTGATAGAGAGAAAAAAGGATCAAACTTTATGAAGGGAGTTAGCCAATGCTAGGACGATATTAAAAAAAAATGGTTTGGAGGGTGAATAATGGAATGTCACTCTTTTCTGGCAAGACTTTTGGGTTCCAAAGCATGGAGTGCTGTCTGATAAAGCTTTAGTGGCCCTAGATGACATTGATCGTAAGGCTATGGTTAGTGATTTTGTTTCTATTATAGATGGATGGTATGTTAGCAAAATTAGTCGAGTGCTTCCTCCTCATATCTGCGAAGCAATCAAAGCAATAGTTCCATCGGTGTTAACTCAAGGAGATGATGTTCCTACATGGAGGCATACAAATGATGGATCCTTTACTGTTGCTTTGGCCTATAAAGTCGTTGTTGAATATCCAAACAACAATGTCCCCCTTTTTCGTGATATTTGGAGGTGGCGTGGTCCTGAAAGGATGTGGGCACATGCTTGGAAACTTGCTCATCAAGCTCTAATTACAAATGTTTTGAGGTATGATAAGGGAATGTCTGACTCTGATCTCTATCCCACATGTCAAGGAGCTGCAGAAACTTGTCTACATGTTATGCGAGATTGCTCAATGGCTACCCAAGTATGGAACAAACTGTTTGGTGGAAATATGGATGCTAATTTCTTCTCAGATGATATTCATATATGGCTGCATCGAAATTTTCTCTTGACTTTCAATAATATGGATCAATCGCGGGATATCATTTTCGGTGTGACACTCTATTATCTTTGGAAGAATAGGAATAATGTTGTCTTTTCTTCCTTTTCCTCATCAATTGATGGTCTTGTTGCTTGCATTCGAAGGATGGTTCTGAGTATTACTCAAAATAATAATGCTTCAAATGTTTTGTTGAAGCATAACTCCAAGACCACTACTTTTTCTCAGATCCGTTGGATTCCTCCTCATGAGGGGGCTTATAAACTTAATTGTGATGGTGCTGTCTCAGCTAAGGGAGTGGCTGCATGTGGTGGGGTTCTAAGGGATCAAAATGGTGTTGTGGTGCTATCTTATGCTTATAATATTGGTGAGTGTTCTATCTCCCAAGCTGAGTTGTGGGCTATTATTATTGGTTTGCAGGTTGGATGGTCCAGGGGCTTCTCAGATTTGATCGTGGAATTCGATTCCAAATATGCCATTTTGTTTTTTTTTTTTTAAAAAGAGACCATTTTATTAAGAAATTAGAGAGACCAAAACAGATCTCAAATCATGGTCAACATCACATCTGACTTGGAGAGGTGGCTCACCAAGCCAAACCCTGTCCAAAGTTTGAAAAGCAAGTTTTGCAAGCCTATATGCAACTCTATTGCACGACCTATTCACATAGACTAACCCAAAGTCCTTTCCATTCCCCACTAACACTTTACAATCTTTTATTATTTCAGACAAATACATACTCTGTTTCCTTCCTACATTTTTCCATGCATTGACTATTACCTAGCAATCAGTCTCCACTATTACCTGTTGGATAACCAGCTCATTGGCCATCTTAATGCACCACCTGACAGCAAGTCCTTCTGCAATTTGGGGTTGGAAGCATTCTTCCTCCCAGTGGGTAGCTGTTGCAACCACTTTGCCTTAAGAATCCCGAAATATAGCTCCCATCCCAGTTCCTTTCCTACTCAGTATTGATGCATCAACATTTGCCTTTATCATTCCCCCATTGGAGGTGCCCACCCCTCATTTTTCTCTATTCTCACTTTTTTCTCCATTTCCCTCATATGCAATGATTCAACCCAAGCTAAAACCTGAGGGAAAGGAATGACTCTTTGCTCAAACATCAGAGTGTTTCTACTTCTCCGGATGGTATATAAAAGCTCAAATATTCTAGCTAACAGTTCCTCATCCTTTAGTTGCATGAATTTTTTAAGCCAGTCAACTACTGAAATATCATCACCCTCCTCCACTCAAATGGCCAATGGTGATGCGAACCACCATCTCCTAATTTCTTCACATGCCAGTAAAGCGTGTGATATGGATTCACTCTTGGATCCACATCTTGGACAACTCGGATCTAGCACCATTCCCCTCCTCATCAGATTTTGCCGAACTGGTATAGCATTCTGACATACTCTCCAACAAATTGATTACATTTGGGTTGAGCTTTTACTTTCCAAATATTCTTCCACCAGTCCCCCGAAAAGCTACTAGACTCACCAACCACCACTGCATCTTTCTTTCTTGCTATTCTATATCCAGTCTTAACTGAATATCTTCCATCAGTAGTTAACTTCAACATCAGTTTATCTTCCTGTTGGTTTAAGCTTAAAGGGATTGACAAAATGTGATTCCTTTCCTCTTCAGAAAACATCCCTGAGACCACCTGTCTATTCCAGCCACCCAAATCCACGTTTATCAGTTCAGCTACCCTTATATTTATATCTTCTTCCCTCGGTGTAGATCGCAACATATTATCACACATCCGGTATCCATGTATCACTCCACACCTTTACTTGTTGTCATTTCCTATCCTCCATATCAGTCCCTCATTTATAATGTCTTGAGTTGACATGATACTTTTCCACACATAGCTTGGATTATGACACTCTTTTACCTCCAATGGATGAGTTCTGGGGTAGTGTTTAGCCCGTATCACTCTGGCTACCAATGAGTCTTCAAAATGAATCAATCTCCACCACTGTTTAGCCAATATAGCTTTTTTAAAAGCTTATGTCATCCTGAAACTGAGGCCCCCTTCATTCTTTGCTCTTGTCAGCTTCTCCCAATTTAGCCAATGAAGCTTTTTTCCTTCAATTGTTCCCCCTAGAAGAATTTTGCAGTTAGGCTTTCAATTTGATTACAAATGGCCACCAGTAGTTGGAAGCAACCCATATTGCTTGTACTATTGCCTTTATCAGTACTTCTCTTCCAGCTCTCGACAGGCTTTTCTCCTTCCAACCTTTTAATTTTTTCCACATTTCTTTCACAAAACTAAAAATTTGTTTCTTTGATCTACCCACAGTGATAGGGAGATCCAAGTATTTGTCATGACTCTCTACTGCCTTAACCCCTAAAAGCTGTACAAGCTCATTTTTCCTAGAACTTGGCACGTTTTGGCTACACGAGAGTTCAGACTTGTGAAAATATCTTTTGACCTGATACATCTTCATATTTCTTCAACAGAGCTGATAAACACCTTGCTTCATCCATATTAGCTCTCCCAAATATGTCACTGTCACCAGCAAACAACAGGTGTGAGATTATAGGTGCCCGGGGACAAATTTTAACCTCATGAAGAGCACCATCTTGATTTGCTTTGATAACCATGGTTACCAGAGTTTCTGTACACAGGATGAACAAATATGGGGACAGGGGATCCCCCTGTCTCAACCCTCTTTGTGGCTTAAATTGCCTCCCTGGGAGACCATTTACCATTACTGAGAAAGATACCGAAGTGATACACTTCATAATCACATCAGAGAATTTTTCTGGGAATCCCATCTTTTGAAGAGTCACCTTCAGGAAGCTCCACTCAATCCGATCATATGCTTTTGCCATGTCTAGTTTCAGGGCCATCACTCCTTTCCTCCTCGAGGTCTTCTTCTTCATAAAGTGGAAACATTCAAATGCAATCATAACATTGTCAGTGATTATGTGGTCTGGCACAAATGCACTTTGTGTCTCACCTATTATGGAAGGTAATATAATTTTAAGCCTGTTTGCCAATGTTTTTGTAATGATTTTAAACATTACATTACATAGACTAATTGACCTGAATTCACTTGCATGCATGGGCTACTTGACTTTTGGAATCAGAGCTATCAAAGTCTTATTAAGTTCTTTTGGATCCTTTCCATCATTTAGCATTTCCAAGGCCATTCTTGTAACATCCTCACCCACAATATTCCAGAACTTTTGATAGAAAAGCCCTGGTGTCCCATCCTCACCCGGTGCCTTTAGAGGGTGCATTTGAAAAAGGGCTTCCTTTACTTCTTCTTTTGTGAACTGGCAGTTCAGAGTGTCTTTCATTTGCTAGTTCACTCTATTTTTTACCAAATCCGCCACTTCCTCCATATTTTGAGGGTTTAATGTTTTGAATAAGCCTTCAAAATGCCTCGTTAAAACATCTTCAATCAGCTCCTCCTCCTCAAAGGTATTACCCTCATCATCCCTGATCTTATTTATTCTATTTGTCGCCTGTCTTTGGTTAGTCTTCCTGTGAAAAAGCCCAGTGTTTCTATCCCCTTCCATAAACCAAATGGCTCTTGACCTTTGCAGTCATATCTATTCCTCTTGTTTAAGAAACTCTTCTAGTTCCAATTCTGTTTTTACTGTGAGAGTTATAATCTCCTCAGTTTATTTTTTCCTTTGTAACATTTGGAATTTCTTTCTAAGCTCTTTAACCTTTTTTAGTACTTGTCCAAATTGATTTGATCCCCACTCATCCAAATTCCCACTTGTCCTCCTTAGGTTATTAAGGGTCGAGTCTCCTTTTATCCAAGAGCCCTCAGTCACAGCTTCACACCCTTCTAGATCATTTAGCCATACCTTTTCAAATCTGTATCTTTTCACTTTTTTCCTATCCCCCATTTTCCTTTTCTTATGTTTACAGAATTCTAATAAGATCAGATTATGGTCCGATGTGTGTTTAGCCAAAGTTCTCACACTAACATCTTTCCAAATCCTCACCCAACTATTATTTACAAAGGCTCAGTCTAATCTTTCCTCAACATTGTTTGGAAAACTTCTTTTATTAGACCAAGTAAAACAGTGCCCTTTAAATCCCAAATCAACCAATTTACACTCCTCGACAGTTTTCTTAAACAAATCAATATTTCTGCAACTCCGACAACTTTTCTGGTGTGTTTTCCGGCCACCGCCTTCTACTCATTGCTCATTTTCTGGCAACGAACTTTCTGGTCACCTATCCTGCTGTCGTCCTTCTCCAGCGTGTTTTCCCGCCACCGCCTTCTGCCGTCGCTCATTTTCCAGCAAAAAATTTCCGGTCGCCTATCCTACCACTGTCCTTTTCTAGTGTGTTTTTCCGTGCTTTGCTGGTTGTGCGTTTCTGCCAATGTTTTCCTTGTCCATGGCTATTTATGATGATTTCCTCTCTTTCAAGTTTAAATAATTTTGGGTCTCTACTAATATTGGTTTGAAACTTCCAAATGTGGTTCTTAAGAAGGTTGGAACTTGCTTTGCTTGCAATAAATTTTCTTAGGCTGATGGTTATTCCAGCTCTTTGGCAATGTTATCTTTCTAGTAATCATAGTAGTTAATAGCGGCACTTTCGCGCGCTATAGCGGCGGCGCGGAGCGGAGCGGCCGGCTGCCGCTCCGGTAGGGTGCATCGCGTTACACTGCCTCTCGTGGCGGTCATGCCGCTATTCGTGGCCTTCTTCGCGCAGAATCGCGGAGTTTTACGGCGAAGAACATCGCGACAGTGAGGCTAGGGCGAGGGGAAGGAGATGCATCCAAATGTCGACGTTTTGCTTTTTTTTTTTTTTTTTTAAATTAACTGTGAAACGCACCGTTTCACTTAAGGCTTTTTTTTTTTTTTTTAAAAACAAAGCTGCAATGCTCCCTCCCGCACCATTTCACTTTAGTTTTTTTTTTTTTTAAATCTGTAAGTAAAACGGTGTGTTTTACTTAGTCCCTTTTTCTTCATAAAAACTGCCCCACCCCTCTAGCCTTCGACCTTCAGCCTTCTTTTGCCGCGGAATGCTCCCGCACTATCCACCCTAGGCACAAGCTTCACCCTTTTTCCGGTAGTGCCTCCGGCGGCGATTCTGGCCACTGGTTCCAACGAGTAAACTTGAACCCTTTGCTTCTTCCTTTTCTTCCAACTTTCTTATTTTTTTAAACTTAAGCCATAGTTGCCAATCCCGTCGTAGCGGAGCGAAGCGGCCGACCCCAAAAGTGGGATAGCGGGATGACCGCTATTTTAATATATATATATTTTTTCTATTATATGATATAACAATATATATAATGATATTTTATATTCTTTCTACTTATTATATTATATAATTCTTATTACTATATTGATTTTATTAAATTATTACATTTTTATTTATATATATTTTTCTTATATATATTTATATGTTATATATTTGTCTCTATATTTTTAAATTATTCTTAAATATTATAGGGTATTTTATAGTTTTATTACTTTTATAATTATAAAAATAGTATAATATATATGATTAATTATAAAAACAGTAAAATAACCTCCATATTTTAGGATTATTTGGGATAGGATGAAGAGTTCCCAATTTGGGCTGCAGGCCCAAAACCCACTGATCCAAAATAACAAAAGTAACCCTAGTTTATTTTTCTCTCACATCAACAATCAAAGATAGACACATCTATTGTCTTCCTCATTAAGAAAAAGTTCTGAAAGACTGAAACCCTAGTCTCTTTCTCTTTCTCCCATCAGCCTCCACCTTCTAATCTTCTCCTTTCGAAAAAACAAATATCTTTCGTGTTGCGAACATAAAACGACCCAGGAGCGGGATTGCGGCCGCACCGCTCCGCTGCTATTGCGGCCGCTCCGGCCGCAACACTAAAACGCAACGCTACAACATCTTTGTCGCGCCAAGCCGCCGCTCCGCTCTGCTCCACCGCTATTGCGGTCGTTTGGCCACTATTGACAACTATGACTTCAGCAACTATGGCTTCACCCACTGAAAATGTTCAGCCACCACAACCACCACCAGCAACCACGAGATTGGTGAAGCCAACTGGTCCTAACTTGGACATGTCTTGGCAGTGGAAAAGCCTCCGAGATATCAATAATAGGAAGGCTGTAACTTGTGATTTCTGTTTGAATACCAGCACTGGTGGTATTATCCAGGCAAAGAGACATCAGATGGGGATGAAGGGTGATGTTAACAGTTGTAAGAAAATTACCCCTGATGTGAAAGCATTGCTCAAGGAAGCATTTGCAAAGAAAAAGGCTGAGAAGGAGGCATATGCAGCTGAGATAGATGCAAAAGATGGGGAGGAGGAAGAGGTGGAAGAAATCCATAATATTGTAACCGGAAAAAGGCCTACAGCAACAACAAATGTAGCCTCAACTGCTGCCAAGAAAGGAAAAACTGCAAAAGGTCCCATTGATTTACTGTTTTTCAGGAAGCCAGAGGAAACTATTAAATTAGGCAAGGACATGAGGCAAACAAACGTGATCAATGCTGTTGATAAAGATGCAAGAGAAAGAACCATACAATACATAGAGTGTTTTCTTGTCAGAAACAACATTCCTTTTAATGTTGTGCGGTCAAAAAGCTTCAAGTTAATGATTGAAGCAATTGGTAATTATGGAAAGTATCTAAAGCCCCCCTCCTACCATGAATGTAGAGTTCCCCTTCTCAAGAAAGAGATGGAGTACACAAAGAATTTAATGAAAGAGCATTTAATTGAAAGAGAAAATTTTGGTTGCACAATTATGTCGGATGGATGGACCGATAAGAAGAATAGAACCTTGATCAACTTCTTAGTAAATTGTCCATCCGGTTCTATGTTTGTCAGGAGTGTTAATGCATCCTCTTACATGAAGACCGGAGAAAAAGTGTTTGAGTTGTTAGATAATTTTGTTGAAGAGATTGGAGACAGCAATGTTGTTCAAGTGGTCACTGACAATGGAAGCAACTTTAAACTGGCTGGTAAGAATCTTGAATATTACTAATGCTTCAAATTCTGAATTGTTAAGATTATTTCTGATTTTAGTTTATTAAATTTGGAATTTTAGGTAAGTTGTTGGAAGCCAAGAGACCACATTTATTTTGGACACCATGTGCAGCCCATTGTCTTGATTTAACGTTAGAAGACATTGGGAAGATTGCAAGAGTGAAGAAAACTATACAAAGGGGGATTAGTCCTGTGGGCTATGTAACATCCCTAAATTACGGACCTTAGAAATAAATAATAAAGAGATATTTTTATGGAATAGTTTTGTATTTAATGGTTTAAGGATACCCTTAAGCATTATTAATAATAGTTACCTTATAATAAGATAATAAGACCCAGATGGGGAGCCAAGGCCCAAGATGGGCCAAGAACCACACAACTACACACACACCCCACGTTTAAATAGAAAGGGAGAGAGAGAGTTAGAGAGAGAAAGAAAAAGAAAGAAGAAGAGTTAGAGAGAAGGAGGAGAAGAAGAGGAAGAAAAGGAAGAAGGATATAGAGCAGAGATCTGAAGACCCAATGCCGGGAACTCATCTCTACGTGTCCCGGAAGGTGAGTGATTCCTCCCCTTGTCTTCTCCATTCTTCCATGGTTCTGGTTCTCTTGTTTATCCCTTTTTCCCCTTTTGAATCCTTAGGTTTGGAGAATTGGGATTTTGATGATTATGCATGTTTAAGGATGTTTTTGAGTAAATCAATCGGTTGGAAATGTAATAGAAGTGTTTAAGATTTGATTTTATAAGGTTGGGATGATTGGGTATGCCATTGATAGCCATAGAACTTGCAATTTCAAAAACCCATGTTCGTCCCGGCCCAGCCGAAATTTGGTTCAGCTGGGCCAGAATGCGTTAGAATGGAGAAAATAAGCTTCAGGGGAGTTTCGGCCTAGCCGAAACTTGGTGCAGCTGGGCTGAAATGTGGCAGAGGAGAAATTAGCTCCAGGGGAGTTTCGGCCCAGCCGAAACTTGGTGCAGCTGGGCCGAAACGTGACAGAGGAACAATAAACAAATTTAAGGGATCTCCGGCTGGGCCGCGATTGTGGCCGGCTGGGCTAGAATTTGATATTTGTTTAAATTCTCTTAAAATATTTCCCTTTTTGAGTATTTAAATGATTTTAAATGTTTATGCAAATGATGATACGTTTATCTTTTTCTCTACATGAGTCACTTAGACTTGTGTTTTCTTATGAAAATATAGTGATGTGATATTAAAGAAATTATGTTGTTTTGAGGTGTTTAGATTATTGTATGGTAGTTGTATTTGTGATGTTATGCTTGCACCCTTATTGCAATCATGTGGTTGTTGCATATGCTTGTGATTGTATGTTACGACAAACCCTCTTTAACAAAAGATTCATAAAACACTTAAGACTATACCTAAGCCTCTTAGTAAAAAGATGGGGAGTTACCCCTATGTTTCAGAAAAGACTTTTAAGCAAAGTTTATAGTTTCAAGAAAGGTTTTTAGAAAAAGATATCGCCTCAGTGACATAAGATGGAACCTTCCCCGGTACCAGTCACGTCCGAGAGCCGCACGCTCGGCGTACAACGGTGTGCAAAGGGCTAAGGATCCTTTATGTCACCAAGGAGTGATGAGTTTCAGAATGGTTATGAAAAGGATTATTTATGAAAAGGTTTTATGAAAGAGTTTTCAAAGGAAAGTTATGATCCCAATAAAGGGAATAAGTTATGTTTTAAGGCTAAGAGGCCCCCAGGGTGAGAGACGGGGACCGTCACCCTGACACCCATGGGGAAAACAACCTTCTTCATAGGGAGAAGGGGTTCTTCATAGAGAAGAACAAGTTAGAAAAGAGACTCCTCCTTATAACGGAGATGTAGTCAACCCACTTGGACCGGTGGGGATTAATTAAAGGTTGTTTCAAGAGGGACGCCTCTTGTTGGCTAAAGCTCAGCCAAATTAAGAAAATAGGCAGTGAAAGTGAAATTTAAATAAAGAGATAATGCAAACCACACAGTTGTAGAAACAAACTAGGATATATTGATGTGCTTGATGTATGTATGTTCTAGGTTAGAACATGAGAGGAGTCATGAGCCTAGTTGTAGGTGAGTGATGTAAGACAAGCCTAGACATTAGATGAGGACGTGTGTAATTATATACTACCTTTGAGGTAAGAGAGGAGTTATACCCATAGAAAGTTAATGTAAGCTACCGAGAGAGGTATGCAATATGTTATGCCTTACAGAGAGAGGCGATGTAAGCCCAAGTTGGGCAGGTCAGAGGAAGGAAAGATTATGCACGTTCCCATCCGATGCTATAGCAAAGTGAGACCCTAGTGAGTGGTCAAGAGTAACAGAAAGATGTTTAGGTGCCTTAGTGCACTAGTGGCCCTAGATTTGGCATAGGAGGCCAACTCTATGTGCCTTAGCAAGGGTCAAGGTATGATCCTAAGAAATAGTGACGTAGAGGTGATGAGGTAGTAGTTGTGAGTGTGAGCACCTATAAAAGAAAAGAGAGGCCATGAGAGTTAAGAAAAGGATCTCTAGAATAGAGAGTCAGCCTAGAGTCCTTGGAACACTCACTGAGACATTATGTCTCATTCCGTTTAGTTTCCATGTTTCTACAGGTTAGCAGGTGGACACCTTGTGGGAAGAGCTTGGAGCATGGAGCTGCTTTCCCAGAGGAAGATGTTGTTAGTATAGTTTTTGTATAATTCCCAATGGATGGGAATTTACTTTATGTTTTATGTATATTGCTTATGTCTTGTACGGCACATAAGTGCCAAGAGCTTTGTACTAGATTTATTTCATGTAATATAAGTTTAAGTTTTAATTTCCGCATAGTTAACTCTGATATTCTTATATGCTAATCTCTATTAATTTAGCAATATAAGGAGAAAAAGGTAATATCCTCTAGGGTGTTACATTTTGGTATCAGAGTGGTTCGATTCAAATCGGACTGTGGTTAGTATCGTTAGATTAGATTGTATGTTATGATAGTATAGTCATATTTGTTTGAGTGTGTTGGTTGTCTGCCATGCTATATGTCCTGATTTGCTTTGACATGGGATATTGAGACTGATCACCTCAATACTTTGTGCACTGCAGGTAGGAATTATGGCAGGTAGAAACCGAGGCCTAGGACAACCGTTCTTGAATCCCTTAGGACCTATTCCACCAAACCAAGCAAACCTTAGATGGGAAACCTTTGGGAGAGCAGAGAGTACCCATAGTGGGCCAACTGTAGGAAACCAAAGTTCAGGATTTGTGGAATTCCAAAGTAGGAGACCACCATCCTTTAGGGGCTATAGTCCCGCAAAGGCGAGATTATGATTGAGGGAGATAGAGAGAATCCTTGAGGGAGTACCTTGCTCATCTGAGTAGAGGGTGGCTTATGCCTCTTTCATGTTAGAGGATGAGGCTGAGTTTTGGTGGAGAAGTGTAAAGGATAAGATGGCTTTTTCCGGAATACCCTTGGAGTGGGAGAACTTCAAGGCAATATTTTTGGAAAAGTACATCATAGGTAGTAAGAGACCACAAGGGGAAGTACAGAGTACGCAGCGAAAGTGTACTTCTGATGAAAGAGAGGGTTCCAAACCTAACCAACCTGAGAGACCAAAGAAAAATAAGTTTAAAGGTAAGGGAGCGCAACCTTCGAGAAATCCAAGAGCTGAGGGATGTCCCAAATGTGGTAAGGGCCATAGGGGAGTTTGTTTGATGGGACATAGTGTGTGCTACAAGTGTCAGATGCCGGGACACTACATGAAGGAGTGCCCCAATAGGAAAAGGAAAGAGCCAGAGGAGCCAACACCTTTAACCACAGTTTGGCCTTCTACCCTATGTGTTAGGAGGACAAACCAAGATGATAGACCTACCTTAGGTATGTGTTTCCCTAACCAACCTATGTTTGCCTTACGTTTTGGAGTGGTATGTTTTCTTTGGTTGTTTGAACATCCTAGGAACGAAGTGCTTCTTGTTTTCCTTGTTTGTGTAGCATGTTTCTCTATGTTTTGCAATGCATGTTTTTATGCTTGATGTTATAACCCTTAAATGGGAATGATGTGACACTTGGTGTGGCTTGTTCCAAGACTAACCAAGTTAAGTTTAAGATGTGATAGATAGTTGTTGTTCTGTTTGTTTGGTGAGTTTTCTGAGTTTTAGGTGAGCTTGTCAGGGAGAGGACATAGAGTTAGCTACACTTTTACCCTGGGAATGGGAAGTAGAATATAGTGACCTAAGGCAGATAAGTAGCAACCTAGATTCAAGTAGCCAAACCTCATAAGATAATAGCGAGCCATACATATTAGAAATCCCTACCAACATCTCAAGATAAGGATAGTAAGATAAATAGAATATCCAACCTAAGTGGTGTTTGGAATAGAAAAGAGGTAGAGCTACTTCAAAGAGGTTAACCTTAGGAAGTTGCGTAGAGTAGAAGCCTATAGAAGACGAAGTTCCCTAGTAACACCTATCTCGTAAATAGACACCTAAGATAAGAGAATCATGTTAACCAAGAGTTATGTTTAAGGGTTAAACCTAGAATAAAGGAAGGAAATTGTGATGGATACCCAGTAGATAAAACAAACCTACCTTTATGGTTAGCTCTAGTCTAAGAATGTGAGGAGTCCTTAGACACCTTAAGAGTAGCATTAACCAAAGTGGAGTTAAGAGGAAGTTACCTAAACCCTCCATAGTTAAGGTTAAGCTAGAAAACCATAGTTAAGGTTAGATTGAAAAACCAAGAGGATTAGAATAAGTTAGAAATTTTTTTTTTAGCTAAAATGAGAACCTAAGGGGTATGATTGGTGAAGGAATAGATTGGTTATGGTAAATATTTACCCAATAGTTACCAACCTAGTTATAGCCTAAGATTGAGAGTAAAAGAACATAGAACCACTTTAGTGAAAAAGAGGTTGTTTTTTTTTCAAAAAGGAGTTAAGAAAGAGTTAGAGATCCTTTTAAGGTTGAAACTAGTTCTAAAAACCTTTAATAAGATGAAATTGAATATGGTGGAGGAAGTAAAATAGTGAAAGAACTTTTGGGAGACTTCAAGAATAGGATTTTCTTGAGTTATTGAGAGATAAACCACCTAAGAGTTGAGATAAGGACAGAAGACATAGGATAAAAATATGAGAACGGAGAATTGTCACTGGACAAGTAGTTTGAAAGAAGCCTACTCTTTGGGTTAGAGAAATATAGTGATTGCAATCATAGAAGAGTAGAACTCTGAGTTTAGATATCACCTCAGATGGACCTTAGGAGTAAGTTTTCCCTAAGTAAAGTTAAGAGAGAATCAATTAATCTTTTGAGTAGTAGAAACCTAGAATGGATCAGTGGAGAAAAAAAATAGTTGTCTAGAAGTGTTATAAGAGGATTAGACATAGAAAGCCTTATGCCTAAGAGAGGGTAGTAGGTGTTTCTTAAGATAGAACCTAAACTAGTGTGGTGTTAAATCATAAGGAACCTATAGTGATCTTAGGAATGTGAATTTCTAGGAAAGATTAGAATTAAAAAGGGACGGTTAGTTTGACAATAGTCTTAGTTAGAAGAGCCCTAATAATAAGATTTCATTAGGACTTTGGAAGTAAAGATGTATGGGGATATGAGGATATAGAGGAGTTTCGATTTTTGAGGACGAAAATCTTTTTAAGGTGGGGAGAAATGTAACATCCCTAAATTACGGACCTTAGAAATAAATAATAAAGAGATATTTTTATGGAATAGTTTTGTATTTAATGGTTTAAGGATACCCTTAAGCATTATTAATAATAGTTACCTTATAATAAGATAATAAGTACCAGATGGGGAGCCAAGGCCAAAGATGGGCCAAGAACCACACAACTACACACACACCCCACGTTTAAATAGAAAGGGAGAGAGAGAAAGAAAAAGAAAGAAGAAGAGTTAGAGAGAAGGAGGAGAAGAAGAGGAAGAAGAGGAAGAAGGAGATAGAGCATAGATCTGAAGACCCAGTGCCGGGAACTCATCTCTACGTGTCCCGGAAGGTGAGTGATTCCTCCCCTTGTCTTCTCCATTCTTCCATGGTTCTGGTTCTCTTGTTTATCCCCTTTTCCCCTTTTGAATCCTTAGGTTTGGAGAATTGGGATTTTTATGATTATGCATGTTTAAGGATGTTTTTGAGTAAATCAATCGGTTGGAAATGTAATAGAAGTGTTTAAGATTTGATTTTATAAGGTTGGGATGATTGGGTATGCCATTGATAGCCATAGAACTTGCAATTTCAAAAACCCATGTTCGTCCCGGCCCAGCCGAAATTTGGTTCAGCTGGGCCAGAATGCGTTAGAATGGAGAAAATAAGCTTCAGGGGAGTTTCGGTCCAGCCGAAACTTGGTGCAGCTGGGCCGAAACGTGACAGAGGAACAATAAACAAATTTAAGGGATCTCCGGCTGGGCCGCGATTGTGGCCGGCTGGGCTAGAATTTGATATTTGTTTAAATTCTCTTAAAATATTTCCCTTTTTGAGTATTTAAATGATTTTAAATGTTTATGCAAATGATGATAGGTTTATCTTTTTCTCTACATGAGTCACTTAGACTTGTGTTTTCTTATGAAAATATAGTGATGTGATATTAAAGAAATTATGTTGTTTTGAGGTGTTTAGATTATTGTATGGTAGTTGTATTTGTGATGTTATGCTTGCACCCTTATTGCAATCATGTGGTTGTTGCATATGCTTGTGATTGTATGTTACGACAAACCCTCTTTAATAAAAGATTCATAAAACACTTAAGACTATACCTAAGCCTCTTAGTAAAAAGATGGGGAGTTACCCCTATGTTTCAGAAAAGGCTTTTAAGCAAAGTTTATAGTTTCAAGAAAGGTTTTTAGAAAAAGATATCGCCTCAGTGACATAAGATGGAACCTTCCCCGGTACCAGTCACGTCCGAGAGCCGCACGCTCGGCGTACAACGGTGTGCAAAGGGCTAAGGATCCTTTATGTCACCAAGGAGTGATGAGTTTCAGAATGGTTATGAAAAGGATTATTTATGAAAAGGTTTTATGAAAGAGTTTTCAAAGGAAAGTTATGATCCCAATAAAGGGAATAAGTTATGTTTTAAGGCTAAGAGGCCCCCAGGGTGAGAGACGGGGACCGTCACCCTGACACCCATGGGGAAAACAACCTTCTTCATAGGGAGAAGGGGTTCTTCATAGAGAAGAACAAGTTAGAAAAGAGACTCCTCCTTATAACGGAGATGTAGTCAACCCACTTGGACCGGTGGGGATTAATTAAAGGTTGTTTCAAGAGGGACGCCTCTTGTTGGCTAAAGCTCAGCCAAATTAAGAAAATAGGCAGTGAAAGTGAAATTTAAATAAAGAGATAATGCAAACCACACAGTTGTAGAAACAAACTAGGATATATTGATGTGCTTGATGTATGTATGTTCTAGGTTAGAACATGAGAGGAGTCATGAGCCTAGTTGTAGGTGAGTGATGTATGACAAGCTTAGACATTAGATGAGGACGTGTGTAATTGTATACTACCTTTGAGGTAAGAGAGGAGTTATACCCATAGAAAGTTAATGTAAGCTACCGAGAGAGGTATGCAATATGTTATGCCTTACAGAGAGAGGCGATGTAAGCCCAAGTTGGGCAGGTCAGAGGAAGGAAAGATTATGCACGTTCCCATCCGATGCTATAGCAAAGTGAGACCCTAGTGAGTGGTCAAGAGTAACAGAAAGATGTTTAGGTGCCTTAGTGCACTAGTGGCCCTAGATTTGGCATAGGAGGCCAACTCTATGTGCCTTAGCAAGGGTCAAGGTATGATCCTAAGAAATAGTGACGTAGAGGTGATGAGGTAGTAGTTGTGAGTGTGAGCACCTATAAAAGAAAAGAGAGGCCATGAGAGTTAAGAAAAGGATCTCTAGAATAGAGAGTCAGCCTAGAGTCCTTGGAACACTCACTGAGACATTATGTCTCATTCCGTTTAGTTTCCATGTTTCTACAGGTTAGCAGGTGGACACCTTGTGGGAAGAGCTTGGAGCATGGAGCTGCTTTCCCAGAGGAAGATGTTGTTAGTATAGTTTTTGTATAATTCCCAATGGATGGGAATTTACTTTATGTTTTATGTATATTGCTTATGTCTTGTACGGCACATAAGTGCCAAGAGCTTTGTACTAGATTTATTTCATGTAATATAAGTTTAAGTTTTAATTTCCGCATAGTTAACTCTGATATTCTTATATGCTAATCTCTATTAATTTAGCAATATAAGGAGAAAAAGGTAATATCCTCTAGGGTGTTACATTTACATTTATAACCACTCATTGGCATTGAATACTATGAGGAGGTTCACCAACAAAACCGAATTGGTTAGGTATGGAGTGACAAGATTTGCTACAACCTTCCTCACGTTACAAAGGTTGCATAATAAAAAAAACAACCTTAGAAGGATGTTTACTTCTGATGATTGGTTGAAGTCAAAGGCAGCCAAGGAAACTAAAGGAAAAAGAGCAACCGCACAGTGCTCATGCCTACCTTTTGGACTGATGTGATTTATACCCTCAAGGCTATGGGACCAATCGTTCAAGTTTTGAGGCTAGTGGATAATGAAAAGAAACCTGCTATGGGCTATATTTATGAGGCTATGGATAGGGCGAAAGAAGCTATCCAATATGGATTCAATGGAAACAAAGAGAAGTACAAGGAGGTGCTTGATATAATTGATAGAAGATGGGAGAGCCAACTTCATCACCCATTGCATGCAACAGGTCATTATCTCAATCCTGAATACTTTTATGGCAATCCAAGACTTGAAAATGATCCAGAAGTGATGGATGGGTTGTTTAAGTGTATTCAAAGCCTAGCTGCAACTCCAAAGGAGGAAGATACTGCAAATACTGAGCTGTCAATTAATAGAAGAGCTGGTTTCCACATGGGCTATCCCGTGGCAATAAGACAAAGGTCTAACTTGCATCCTGGTATGAGAATTTTGGATCAAAGGTTGCTGTATAATTGTTTTTGCAGCTGTATAATGGATTAAATTTTAATTAGCTGTTGTATAATTGTGTTTGCAACTGAATGGTGGAAGAATTTTGGATCAGAAGCTCCCAATCTACAAAGGATTGCCATTAAAGTGTTAAGCTTAACATGTAGTTCATCAGGATGTGAGAGGAACTGGAGCATCTTTGAGCATGTAAGTAATTTCTGAAATTACTTCATTTAAAATAGTTTAGTGTAAGAATGTGAAAGTGAAACTATTTTATTTTTATTTTTTATGTTTGTATATAAAATAGGTTCATTCTAAAAAGAGAAGTAGGCTTGAGCATCAAAGGTTGCAAGATTTGGTATATATCAAATATAACCAATCACTCAATGAGCGTTTTGATTGCAAAGATGTGAAAGATTCCATTGTCTTGAATGAGGTTGATGAGAGTAATGAATGGTTGTTGGGAGAAATGGGCAATGAAGATGAAGAAGCTGTCCAAGAAGATGAATTAGTGTTTGATGATTTAACTTGGGGAGATGTGGCAACTGCAACTGGGATTAAGGAGCCTATTACATACACTAGACAACATACAAGAGCTAAAAATGCAGCTGCAGCTTGTAGTTCTAGGCCTGTTGGTCATGAAATTGGAAGTGAAGAGGAGGAGGAACAAATCTACAACAGTGGAAGTGATGAAGATGATGATGCAATGCTTGACCTTGCAGCTGAAGATGATGACATTTAAACACTTTTAATGTTCTGTATAGAATTTGCTAATTGGTTTTAGCCTTTAAGCCTTAGAAACTTAAACTTTTTTTATTTGATTTCCTTAATTGTTTGCTGTTTTGGAGATGCAAACAATGACTATTTTTTTGGACATAGTGATATGTTATTCAGCTTTTGCTGTTTTGGAACTCTTGGTTATGAATCTTAATTAGAAATTTAGAATGCGTTTAATTTTAGGTGATTTTCTTTAATTTTCAACACATATATATTATATACATCTTGTAATATAAATGCACTTAGGGATCAAAATAGCGATCATCCCACTACCGCTATCCCACTATAGCATTTTTGGAGGGCGGCCGCTACGCGCCGCTATCCGCTATTAACTACTATGCTAGTAATACTTTCCAACTTTGCCAACATCCCTGAGTTGTCTTTCAATTGATTTTTGGTGGAACTCAATTTTTATGTTTTTATTTATTTGTTGGGAATAAATTTTCTTGTAACAAGCTGAGAGCGTAGTGCTTCAGCTTGAGGGGGAGTGTTGAAAATCAGAATATAATATTCTGATTCTATTAATAATAGCGGTTTATAGGCACATTATCTTTAATTTAGAGAAAACAAAATATCCTTTATTTATGTGTAATTAATGTAATTAATCTATATAAACATGCATCCGCTGTGTACTCTAACACACGGTTTTCGCTCAAATATCCCTCTGTTTCTCCTATTTTAACAGTAATGAATTAATTATTGGCTAAATTAGTCATTTATCTTATTTATTTTGTTCATTTTGGTCCTTTATCTTTTAAAAAATTCAAAATGGTCCCTTATCTTATTTAAAAGGTTTAAAATGGGCCTATATCTTTTAAAAAGTTCACTTTGGTTCCTCATCTTATTTAAAAGGTTCAAAATAGTTCCTTGTCTAAGTGTTATTCGAAGGACAAAGTTAAATATATTTTAATAGTTGAAGGACCATTTTGAACCTTTTAAATAAGATAAGATACCAAAGTAAACTTTTTAAAAGATAAAGGACCATTTTGAATCTTTTAAATAAGTTACAGGACCAAAGTGAACTTTTTAAAGGATAAAGGACCATTTTGAACAAAATAAATAAGATAAAGGACCAAAATGATCATTTAGCCTTAATTATTTATATATATAGAAGTCAAGAAGAATTTAAGATTAAGTTGTGTTAAGGATTATTGCTTTGTAAAACATGTATTTACTTGATTATCATGTGCTATATGTAACCACCTGATACATGTAGAATGACTGAAGATTAAGCCTTATTCTGATACTTGTTTATCTTATGAAATTAACAGTTAATACCAATTCTGGAAGCTCTATACAATGCTCCAAGGAGGACGGCTAATCAAATTTACATGTTGCTAATTATACTTCTCATACTCAGTCAAGATTCTTCTTTTAATGCAAGCATTCATAAGCTGGTAAGAGTTGTCTTTTGGCAATAGATTTTGTCCTAAAAATGCGAGGATTGTGCTAAATGCTAATGTGGTATATGAATGGGCAGGTATTTATTGGTGTTCCATGGTACAAAGAACGCCTTCTCCATCAGACTTTTCTTGGTTCCCTCATGGTCATAATTCTTATCAGAACTGTACAGTACAATTTGTCAAAATTACGGGTATAAATCTTAAACTGAGATGGACTATTAACTTAATCTCATGTATCTAAAATTAGCCTTTCTGTTGACTGATTATTTAATTCAGACATTACATATATTGTACGGAAACAATACCTAATATCAATTAATATGGTTATTACTGAGAGTGTGCCACTGTTCTGAGTTTGTATGATTTATGACTTTATTAGTTGAATGTGTACAGTGATGGATGCTATTGACTGTGATGTTTCTCTTTTATGTGAACTCCATCCCATTATAGTTGAATTATAGGTACTTTACCTCAAATGTCCAAAATTGGATTTGTTTCTGCTGCTAAACTGCACCCAACATGATTACTGTTTATACCCCTGGCCCAATGAAAATATGATCCTCCTGGGAAATTCCAATGTATATTTGAGAAGGGCATGCATTGGTATTTTCCTTTACAAACATTTCTAATTCAAGTATTCAACAAATATTAAACTTCAAGGACTCTATCTCAGTTATATAATTTTCACTCAAGTATGTAAGCTCTAAGTTTGCATTTGTTAACAAAATTGGTGATGCTATCTTTAGTTAGTTTTATATGCTTGTGCTAAAACTGAGTTATTCTAATAATATATTCTTATTTGCCTTTCAAAAAAAAAAAATTGTGTATTAAAAGTAGTATTCATGAATAAAACCAGTATTTTTAAGGACAGACATAAAGTTTACAATTGTACAAGCCTGGGATTAAGACTCTGAAAGCATCTAGATCTGTTAGCCTATGTCTATTGAAGGCCCTGATGACATATAAAATATGCCAACAGATACGAGTAGAATTTTCATATTTCAATCTTGGAAGTGCTTCTGATGCTTGTTTATCTCAGTAGTTTATGTGTGTAAAACCAATAAAATTGCTTGTTATATTTATATATATCTCCTTTGATCATTCTGTTATGTATTGAATTATGATAGGATGTCTATCTCCAAACATGTCTGGCAACCTTGGCAAACATGGCACCTCATGTTCATCGTTTGAGTGCATATGCATCTCAGAGACTAGTCAGCCATTTTGATATGCTTTCACGCAAGTATGTCACTCTTTTGTTTGCCTTGTTCTATTCCATTTCTTTATGTTTTAGAACATTGTAATCTCTGGTTTAAAATGTGGCCACCATATATTTTCTTCTTATTAGGTATAACAAATTAGCTGAACGCAGAGATAATAAGCTCCATACTGCAAAAGACAACTCAGTTGAAGGAAACAACCTTGTAGAAGATATGGTATATACTGCTGTGGTGCTTTTGTGGTTCTATTGATTACAAACTTAGACTATTCCTTTTTCTAAATTATATATTCTTTTGGTGCAGTCAACTGAATTTCACATTTATACTGACTTCTTGAGGCTTGTACTAGAAATAATAAATTCAATCCTGACTTATGCACTGCCTCGGAATCCTGAGGTAAATGACCTTTACTTGATTGACTGAGAAGATTTATCATGTCTATTTTTATCTAGTTTGCAGTAATAGAAATTTACATTATAACCTTTTGCATCTATCTTACTGATTTCTTATGTGACTGGGGCAGGTAGTGTATGCAATAATGCACAGGCAGGAAGTCTTTCAGCCATTCAAGAATCATCCACGTTTCAATGAACTGATTGATAACATTTATACTGTATGTGTTGTTATACTTATTACAAATATGCTGACCCGTTGAAATCTTGTAACTCTTAAAGGAGCAAGTTTTGTGCTATCTTTAGTCACATTAATGAAGCTTGTCTTTGTATAATAAATCATGTTTCTCAAGTGTTTGAAAAATGTATCTATTAAATATTTGCAGGTATTAAATTTTTTCAATAGTCGTATGGATGCTCAAAGATAGGACGGTGACTGGTCAACCAACGAAGTGCTCCAAGTCATAATTGTCAATTGTCGTTCTTGGAGGGGTGATGGAATGAAGGTAAGATGGAAATATATTTTTTTGATTTGTGATTTGCTTCCGGTGTAGAATATCATTAGGTAGATTATTTGTCTTGTTGCTATGAGGCCGTATCTTGTTTGGCAGATGTTTACTTAACTGCGCTTCACGTATGAACAAGAGAGTCATCCAGAGGAGTTTTTTATCCCATATGTCTGGCAGCTAGTGCTATTCCGTTGGTATGATTCCTGGGGCTTCTTATTCACATTGTCCAAAGGCTACATATAATTATTTTACTCCTATAGTTTGAATTTTGTTGGTCTTATTTCATTTCATTTTGCTTGTAAATTGCATGTGCATGCTCATTAAGTACCAACCTTGATAATCATTATGTATAAAGCTCCAGGAATTAATTGTAGTATCTATCTTATTTTTTATTTTAACTTTTGTTAATTGTTTTCTACCTTTTTTTTTTTTTTTTTTTTTCCATTGTGCATGTCACTAATGCAAAAATTGTGTCATCTTCAGTGGATTCTCATTCAACACAGGAGCCATAAATTTGTTTCCAGTTGATCTACATACAGAAGTATGTATCTGAACCTGTCTCTGTTTTGGTTTTCGTTATTGTTTGTGTGTACATACAACTAATCAAACAGTACGTGAACATTTATTTATTTTCTAAGAAACGAAAGTCTTGTCCGCTTGACAAAATTGAACCATCCCATTGTTTTTGACGTATAAACAAGTAATTAAAGGGGAAGATCAGGTTCCCACTTTCCAACTTGTAGCGTTGTCCTGTGTAGTGTTAGGTCAACATCAATGCATTTGTATTGGTGGATACGAGACACTGATTTGGGCCATTGACTTGTAATGGTTTGCAGAGACTTGAAAATGGGGTGGTGGGAAGCACACTCCAAAATGGTGATTTGGACAAACCTGAGTATCAGCTTGATCCATAACAGGGGGTTTTACGAACGTGGCTGAAGACAATAAAGTTGTATTGGTGAATATTTGTAATACGATTTCTGAAAAAAAAAAAAAAAAAAAAAAAAAGGAAACTGCTAAGATGTGTATTGTTCTCATTCTTTTCTGTTCATAAATTTGAGTGTAGAGGTTCATTCCCGTAGATGAAAATCAGATATCCGTGTAATTAATAAGGGGTGACACTAAATATCCATGTCATATCATATAAGTTTTTGGAGCTGTGCTCAGTTGCTTGTGGTTCGGTAACTGCTTTTCATCTGAGAATTTCTCGTTTTGTATTGCCTGTCTATTTACCATTGATCAAGATTGTTATCATTGAACAATGATGGAGTATTGACATAATAATTATGATGAGATTTGTTTATCAATTATGCTTTGCTAATGCGATTCTTGCCTAAAATAGTTTTTTTATCTTTCATCTTTTTACTAAAATCCGTTTTGTCTTTAATTTTTAAAAAAATCAATTTGATTCATTAACTCAAATTTGAGTTAATGTTCTTCTGAAAAACTGATCAATTTTTATTTTGTGACACGATTTGAATGTTTATTTTTATTTTATCATGATGTAAAATTTATTTCATTAGATTTATCCATTGAAAATTGTAAAACTTAACTAACGGTCTAATCAAAATAGTCATAAATGAAGTGAAAATTTAAAGTGAGTTTCATAAGCAATTAGAAAACTAAAATTTAATATTAGATTTTTTTTTCTAATTGTGAGATTTGCTTCTCACATGATTTTCTCCATGTTTTTAGTTCCTTTTGGTTTAAACATTAATTGGGTTATATGGTTTTCATGTAGGTGAATTTAATTAAAGAAATTTTATATTTTAAATCAATAAAGAAAAGGTTCACATTTGTGTCCTAAAATTGAGAACACTTATTGATTTAGAATGATAACATGAACTCAAATTTGAAAGTTAAAGAATTAAAATAAATCTCAGTAAAAGGATGAAGAAACAAAAATATATATTAACCTAAATTTTTTTAATAAAATTTGTAGTTATTATAATATTTTTAATTTAAATATATTTCTTTGAAAATTACAATTAAACAAACATGCGTCTAGTTAATTTTGTGAATTGCCACTACTCCTACAACGTTCACAGAAGAAGGGTGGAAATTCGTTCAGTTTCCCTAAATATAATATTAATATTTCTAGTTACAATTGTTATAAACATTACCTTCATAATTATCTACTAGAGCCAATTAACTTTTCATAGCTAAGGTGATACCTTATTTGTCCCAGAATGCATTAATTCGAATCCCTATCCTCTTAAATTAATAATTTATTAGGTATCATCGAAATAATGTTATTATTTAAACATTAAATAATTTATATTGTATTTGACATGGTATATTATTTTATTTTATTTTATTTTTACTTTTTTTTTATATTTTTCATATATACACATCTCAAAAATATTTCTTAAAATTAAAGAGAAACCAAATTTATTATACTTTAATTATACTAATTGAAATGCTTCAAAGTCTGAAGCAGGTTTCTTAAAATGTCCTAACTTTAGCATTAAAAAAGCGTATCTTAGTTTTTTTTTTTTTTTTGACTAAAAAAGGGTATCCTAGTTAACATGATAAGAAATGACACTATTTTTATGCTTTATAGATATATATTTGTTACTCATATCACACTCTATTCATCATATCACTCATTTTACAACATTTTATACAATACTTTTTTTTTCATTTATTTCTATCACATAAATAATCTTATCACATACCTTCCTCTTTTCTATTTTTATTTTTTTAACAATTTTCTATTTTTATTTTTTTTTTAACAAATTACAACAATATCTCCTTAGATTTGCACTAATTATACATACACCCCCCTTTGTTTTTTTTACCTTAAGAAAACTCCTTTTTTTGGGGTTGTCAGTGTTGGTTCGAGGGAAATGTTCCCAAGGAAGAACACAGTATCAACATAATGAATACAACTCTTTACATTTTCATTTCATAATGCACAAGTTATACTGTTTCTTGATAACTTACTAGTCATGTTAATTTTTTTCATAAACTCTATATTATGTTGAATTAGTTAGTTACGCATTTTACGAAAAGTTCATACACTTTATTTTAATCTGCAAGGACCTACGGGTCTGAATTTGGTGGGGCTGCATTGTTTTGGGAGGGTCTTTGAGAGATTTGTTCTTGGTTCAGTGAGAGAAAAGAAGAGAAGTATGAGGGAGAAAGAAACTGGGAAAGTGTGGGGAGGAATCAAGGAGCTCAAGAGTCTATTTTTTTTTATATTATTATTGTATTTTTTTAAAAAGATGAGGATATAAATGTAATTTACTTTAAAAAATTTAACAGAAGTTAATATCGTTAGATGAGGAGGTGCCAAACAAATGTCTGAAAAAGAAGGAGGTGCGTGTGTAATTATTATAAATCTTAGGAAGCGTTGGTGTAATTTGCTCTTTTTTCTTTTATAGTATATTTTGCTGTAAATTTTTTTATATATATAATTTCTTTACTTTTTTTTATACCATTCGTCACCTACCTTTCTATGCACCCATTTTTGATAAATTCTACTTTTCCCATTGCTAGTTGAGGGGTTTTGCATATCTTTATAGATAAACGAATAATATACTGCTATGTGTCTAATATTTTTTACTTTCATTTTAATATTCCATTTAAATAAGATTTCAAAAAGTTTACATATTTATGAAAGGGTAAATACTCATTTTGATCCTTGAAAGTGTCAACCGGTGACACTTTAGTTCCTGAAAGATAAAAAATTCAAATTTAGTTCCCGAATGTAAAAAAAGTGCTACAAATTAGTCATTTCGTTAATTCTCTTCCGTTATCTCTAACGTGCTCGTACACATGGCATGTGATTGATCTACGTGACACTCCATGTGTGCAAATTGGTTGCCACGGCATTGATTAGTATAATGGACTAATTTGTCAACAAATTCATGATGGACTAATTTGTCAGTATTGAAAGTTTTTATTTTTTATTTTACAGCAGGTCATTCTTATTATCCCTTTTCTTCTCCATCACACATTTTGACTACTGCCACTCGCTCCGCCTCACCGCTCCATCCTCTCCACCTTTGACGCTGGCAACACCCTTCTCCGACCACACCTCTCAACGTAGATGCAAACCAAAACAAACCCTTCACACAACACAACCAATATTAGATCTCTCATTTCCCCTTTCCATCTCTTAGATTTTCTCTCTCCTCTGATGAACCTCCACGCTTCTCCTGCATGCACCATTACAATCACCACCAAACTACCATTGCCAACCACAGGGAACTGTACCTTGCCCACAATAATTTCTTCAATTCACATCAGCTCCATTTTCAAGCAACAATGCCACAATCTAACTGAAACCCAAATATTTAAATAAAAAAACAAAGACAGAAAATCGTAGAATCAAAAGGGGGTTGGAAAGAGAAGGCAAAATCAAATCAAATAAAAAGAATTAAATGTTGGAAAGAGAAAGAGAAAGAATTGATCATGAGGAGTAGGAGAAAGTCAATCCATGCGATTACGACATGGGTGCGGCGGCAACCCCAAAGGTGAAGGCTTTTCTCGCCGTCGTTTCCGACATGGCGGCTCTCGTCCTTCTCTGCTTCATCGTTCACGATCACGACAACTTTTTCGCCGCTGTCGAGGTTGTTCACTCTCTTGGAATTTTTGTTCTCATCTACAAGCTCATCAAAGAAAAAACTTGTTTTGGTCACTTACCCTTTCTTTTCACTTTCTTTGCATCAACGATTTGTCCCCTATTTTTTCTAGCTAAAATTGTTTATTTATTGTCAATTTCTTTATATGTTTGCAATTTCCTTATAAAAAATTTGGATTGCTTTGCACTTAATGTGACCTGCCTAGAACATCAAGAAATTTTTTGGTTTAGAACGTTTCCATTGGATGATTAATGGCATTGTTTGGCTGCTTTTATTTCCTTTTGTTATTGAATGAAAAGAAGAAACAACATTTTGTTTCATTTTGCCATTGGTTTTGGTACTTCTACCTTTGTTCATGTCTTGTGATGAGGATGGTACCGTATTTCATGGCAACTATTTTGTGATGTACAGGATTATCGCTCAAATCTCAGGAATGTGATTGAGGTCAGTGTTAATGGTGGTTCTCTGCACCCTGTCGTTTGAATGACCGCAGCGGCAGCTAAGCGTTCGATATGGAATGTGTTTTAGAAAGAAGGGTAATTTGGGAAAAGATGGAGAGAAAGATAAATTAAAAAAATAAAAAAACCTTAACCAAGTAGTAAAATGCAAAACTTACTAGCTGACAATTTAGTCCCGCTGAGTAAGCAACACAGGTGGAACTCTTTCTGATGAAATTTTAGTCTAGAAGTGCCACATAGGCACGCACGTTAGAGATAACGGAGGAGAGTTAACGGCGGGACTAGTTTGTCGTACTTTTCTCACATTTGGGGACTAAATTTGAATTTTCCATCTTTTAGGGACTAAAGTGTTACCGGTTGACACTTTCAATAATGACCAAAAGGGTATTTACCCATTTATGAAACAAGACGAAGTCTAACGTGCGTAGGTAAGACTACTTACGCACGGTGCGAAAATAATTTTTTCACCGTCAGATGTAAAAGTAAAACAACTAACGATTGAGATCACGAGGGAGTCCGTGTAGAAAATGTATAGAAGCGGTTTTTGTTTAAAGTTATAATAATCATGTGACCCATATTTCATCTTTCGTTACAACTCGACTCGCATAGTAAAGTTTGTGAAATCCTTTACTCCTAAGTGTGTATCTTAGAGTGTGTTTGGGAACCAGTTGTGTTCAATGTAACGACCGTTCAAAAAAAACTACTCTCACATTACTTTTGCTTTTGTATCTTGAAACACGTATTTTTCCGTTGAACATGGGGTCAAATAGTTAAACACACACTTAAACGTTCTATTTAGTGTTAAAAATGGTAGGAAATCGCTAGATTTTCACATGGGTTGTGACAGGTTCAAAATGACCCATCCCAAGGTATAGTGGCAAATTCTTGTTTTAGTATTGTTAGGTGAGGGTTTCGATTCTACTAGTTGATGGTTTCACTATTTTTTTTAAGTTTATTATTTAATTTGGTAATAAAAACTAAAAGAGGAAATTACAATGATCCCTCCTCATGTTTGTTTTAATTACACTCAACATTCCTCTTTTTTTCGACATTACTTTTAACCCCTTCTACAAACAGTATTAAGTTTCCGATAAAAATAAATTTTAAATGAAAAATAAAATGTGTTAAGTTCCCCTTTTACCCCTTTTCCAATTCTCTCTTTGAAGTGAACAAAACCACCGACACCTCCCCTGATGCCTTCCCTCTTCCGCCAGTTTGGTCTCCCCGCACCACCGCCTGTCGTCGCATGAAGAGCAATGGAAAGAGAACGGTTTAAGGAAGAGAGCGAGAGGGAAGCCATAAAAATAGGTACAACGGCGAATCTCATCGTTGAAGTCAAATTTGCAAGAGTCTGTTTTAACGAATCACCATTTTCTTTTGTTTCTTTCTACTTGCACCTATTTTTTTCAATTTCAAATTCCCCTGTCCTCCGATTGCAAGTTAGTCAAAAACTACCAACCTTCAAATTTCACCCATGAAGCTAGAGAAAGCTAACTTAATAACATGGTGTAGACACTTGGCTCAAGCTGGTAACATTTTAGAACTTGTTATTAAGTTCTAAAATTTGTTATCCTATTTTGTGGTGAATTCACGCTGGGATCTTTTATTTTGTTAGGGTTATTAATTTCATGAAGTTTCCTTATTTTGTATAAGGATGGGGTACTTAATGTATGCGGTCATATTAAATATGTGGGGTACTCATTGTTAAGATTTTGAAGGGGGAGATGGAGCTTCCACGACTTCCATTAGAACGAACCACTGTGTGCAATAAGTTTGCAGTGAAATTGGCCAATGTTAAATGATGAAGATGAGGGCATTTTGGGTAAAATATTTCAATAAAAATCATGCGCAAATCACATGACAGGTCCTGTTTAACGATTCTCACGTGGTTTACATCGGAGGGGTACTAGTGCTACATGATAGCACAAATTAAGGAGTTTTTTTTAGGGATGAAAAAAAGAGGATTATCAAGTGTAATTAAGGTAAATTTTAAGGAAGATCAGTGTAATTTTCTTAAACTAAAATTAACCTCGAACCACCTAAAATTCGAACCTTGTTTCAGAAATTGTTCACCGATGGCACTACCACCAAACCATAATCAACTTCACATTCCGACAATACAATTATATTTATTATTATATGCGTAATTGCTTTTCAAATATTTTTTTATCCATTTTTTCATTAAATTTTTTTTATACATTATTATATCCATTTTTATATAAATATTACACTTAAATATAATTATAAATTAGTTGGTAATTTTTAAAAATATTTAGAAATTTCCAGTAAAAAAAATTTCAATCAATTTAATGAATTTTTAAAATTTTAAAATATTTTTTTATACGTTGTTTTAATTTTATTTATATTATTAAAATAGATTCTTGTAATTTGATTAATCTTTGATTAAAGTGTATTTAAAGATATAAGTTGTTATTCGTATCTCTCCTAATCGTATGCATACGAGTATGAGATCATTTATAGAATAATCTAAGGAGATCTAACTCAATTAGTTGAACATTGTACATGAGGTGTTATAGATGCCTTGGTATCGAAGTTTAATTTCTCACTTTGAATAAACAAATTTTGACTAATAATATCATAATTGTTAAAAAAAATGACATTTGATAATTTATGTTAAATTAAATTATTCAATAAAAAATTTGTCTAAAACCTTAGATTTTTTTACCACGACTATGTACTTAAAGAATATGTCGACAGTGGGTAAGTACCCAACGAGTATGGGGATGAAGATTAAAATGTTAATTTTTTTTTAAAATAGATATCAAACATGAGAAACCAAAATTTTCAATCTAAGATTCTCGGAAAACCAAAAATTTCTCCCTCTATCAAATGCCCCCTTAAGGCATAGGTGAACATACTCTAGTCATGATCGAGCTGAAGATCGTCTACGTACCCAAGACAGAGGTGAAGACACATTCACCGAGGTCAAGCTTAAAATACTTTGGGTAAGGCAAAAGTAAAGATACTTTAGTTGCAATAGAGGTGAAGATACTTCGACTTAGATTGAAGTCAAATTACTCTGGTTAAAATAAAACATTTTCTTCTTTCTTTCTCCCCAAAATATTTTGACCTAAATAAATGGTCATATTTTATTATATTACATATGTATTTCATATTTCATCCTAATTAGTAATGCAAATGTAATAAAATATTCGTGAGCATATTTTATTATATTACACTAGCGTAATAACCCGTGTCTTGCATAGGTGGAGTTTATAATCTATAATTTTTTTATATTATTGCATTTTTAATGTATTTTTTAATTATTTTTAAATTTTATATATGTATATATTAGTAGATGTGTGTGTGTGTGTGTGTGTGTGTGTGTGTGTGTGTGTGTGCAAATAGTTTTATATTTATACAAGTCTTATATAATTTTAGTTTATATAAATATTTATTTTAAAAATTATAATCTTTATAAAAAAAATTTGCATTTGTATGTAACTTAAATATATACCTAATTCTAATAAAAAGTATTAATAATAAAAACATTTTATTTTACATTTTGTAATTATTTCTTTAAAAAAGTGTTTTTATCATAAAGGAAAGAAATGCCTAATATCAGTTATATAGAAATGATTAGCATCAATTATATAAAGAAAATATTTTTAGGTATTTAAACTTATAATTAAAATAAAAAACAATGAATAAAAAAAAAGAGATTGCTTATATAATAATGTTATAAATCATATTTTTTAGGCTAATATCATAGAATTGTTGTAAATTTGAATCATAATATATACTTGCATAATATTATACTTTTTTTTTCTTAAAAAAATAAAGTATAATACTTGTTTTTTGGAGACAAAATTTACGCATAATATGTTAAAAATAAAATATAAACATACAATGTTATTTTTATTTAAAATATAATTACAAAGGTATAAATGAACAAAAAAAATTATAACATACAAACTTTACTTACAAAAATCCATAGGATTGATGTAGTAGTATAAGGTCCCGCTACGTTTAATGTGGAAAATGATCTATTTTAGCGTGATAACCTGTGTTCGGTTCCTCGGTCTGCAAAATTCTCCCTTAGGCCAAAAATTAGTGAACTGCACCAAAAAAATAGAATGGATTAAAAGTAATATAATATTGTATAATCCTATTATAAAAATGGTTTAAAGGAACCACATTTTTAATAAAAAATAATCATAATTATCATAATTATAAATAACATTCTACAAGATTTGAATTATTGATTATGTTGTTATATAAAATAAAAATTCATTTAAAATTTTATGATTTGATTGACAAATTGAATCAGAATCTTTAATTACTATTTTTAATATAATTATATAAATATATGAATTAAGAAAAATAGAAAAATAATCGAGGAGTAATCAGAATCTTTAATTACTTTAAATGAAAATCGCTTCTATACATTTTCTAGGGTACCAGCGCCACATACACGGAAACAGTTTTAAATTTTAATGTTAATTAATTAATTTATGAATGTGTGAATATTAAATGTAAAAACATGCTGAAGGTGGGACTAGAACCCAGACATCAACACTTGCCTAAAAGCTTTTAACCACTGAACAAACAATATTATTATTTATGTATTTGCCAAGTTTTATTTATATATGATATCTTATATATAATTTTTATATGTTTATTATAGACCGAGTCTAGCGGTTCAATGACTCAGTGCCTTGACTCAGTGCCCTGATTCGACCATTGATCCAATGACTCAATGCCTTGACCGGTTCTATCACCGGTTCGAGTTTTAAGACTATGCACCTAGTAATAAACTCAAACAAGGGGCCATGCTTCACCTGGTGTCTATTCATGAGTTTTTGGATTTTAAATACTATAGCAAGATTTATATAGCAGCAGGAAATGCTTGTGATATGCAATTTGCTTTGATTTGCAATTTTGAATAACTGGAATTCCCAGATCAATTGAAGGAAGGGGCCCTTGAGATGTCCACGGATGATAGAATGCACAAAACCACAAGGTTTGCAATGGATATCCGTGATGCTGCATCCATGGTCAATGCTTTTCGTTTGCAGCAGGGAGCAGTCACAAAAAGCTTGAATCCTATAGCCATTTCATATGAGGTATATAATTGAAGGCTTCAAAGGTGTGTTTTTGTCTTCTCGTCAAAAGCCTACTGTCTTCCTGTTAAGGCGGTTACACATTCTTGAGGAGAAGTTTCATCAATTTTTTTTTTCAAATATAGGTTTATTGTTTTTAATTTTATAAATAGTCCTTTTGAAAATTTAAAATATTTAAAAAATTAAAAATATTATAGCACACCGAAACCCGTTAACTTGAAATGTCACGGAAGCAAGCACCCTTTGCAGTTTGCATTAAGATAATGGTAATAAACAAGAAGAGATTAATGCCCATATACGTAAAAGTGTAATTTTACACTAACAGTGTATGAGCATTAATCTCATAATAAAACATGAACAAGAATCACCATGTTTACGTCAAGAAAGAGAGAGGAATTCTACTTTTTTTTTTTTTTTGAATAGAAAGGCTTATATCATTTCATTCATAATCATAACAATAGAGTTAATACAGGTAGGAACAAACTCAAAAACATGGTGGCTAGGATACAATCTTGATACCTTTGCCATAGCATGAGCAACAAGATTCGCTTGCCTCCTAATAAAACGCACCTCAACGTTTTGTAAAAGACTGAGTTTTTCTTTACATAATTTAACAATGTGATCTAACTCAGAATTGTGTAAAGAACCATTAGAAAGTTTATCAACCACTCCTTTACAATCCATCTCCACAATTATGTTTGACATGTTTGTGTCAAGAATCCACTTGAGAGCTTCTAACAGAGCCACTGCTTCAGCCTCCATAGGGTCTGGGATGCCTTGAGCAAAACCTGATTTAGCAACAACAAAGTGGCCCAGCTCATCTCTAATACAGAGTCCAAAACCGAATTGGTTGTGCTCCTTGAAAATAGCCGCATCTACATTACACTTCTGCATTCCAACAGGCGGTTTTGTCCATGTATGAGTAGTGTGATTTATTGGAGAAGATTCTGCTGCATAATTCTTATCTCTGATGTGCTGCCAACTGCTGAGGGATTCCAATGCCAACTTCCACGAAATTGAAGGAAGTTTAACACAATCATCCCAAATGTTTTCATTCCTCCTGCGCCAGATGCACCAGAAGCCAACAACCAACTTTGATTGTTGGTTAGCTGATAAAGATCCAAGTAAAGTAAAGATAGCTTCCCTCAAACTTTCTGCAGCATTTGAAACACTGTCAATATAATTTGCTAGACCAGCTAGATGCCATATATGATATGCTTGCGTGTAGTGCATGAAGACGTGCCAATCTGTTTCTAGCTCCCCATTACAACAAGGACAAAAACTTGGAACAGATACTCCACATGTTGAAAGTTTAGTGCAAACTGGAAGAACTCCCCGAGCTGCTCTCCACATGAGAAGCTTTAATTTTTTTGGAACATTTAGCTGCCAAATCTTGAGCCAATCACGGGGAATCTTGAGGGATGAATTATCAATCAAGGATTCCATAATAAAATGGTATGAAGACTTAACTGTGTATTCTCCATTTTTGCTGAAATGCCAAATGAGTTTATCATGCTGATTGTGACGCAATAAAGGAATTGATATAATGGCTTGTGCATCTCGAGGTTCAAAATTCCATTGATGAGGGCCTGATTCCATGAGCCATCGTGAGAGTTAATAAGGGATGCAACTGATTTGGGAAAGGCATTATCTGATAAGCTTGTTTGCACATAAGGAGAATCATGATCATGCAGCCAAGGATCTTTCCAAATATTAATACCACTGCCATCTCCAATACACCATCTAGAACCTTCTTTGACAATTACCCGTGAAGCATGGATGCTATGCCAAACAAAACTTGGGTTGTTGCCTAGAGAGGCTCCCAAAAAATCTCCATTTGAGAAATATTTAGCTTTGAAGACACGGGTAACTATAGCATCATGGTTAGTTAAAAAAACTCCAACCTTGCTTCCCTAGCATTGCCAAATTAAATCCATAAAGGTGCCGAAATCCCATACCGCCATGTTCCTTCCACATGGCAAGACGGTCCCAATTGAGCCAATTTATGCCTTGTCCAGAATTCTTATTAGATCCCCACCAAAAAGAGTTCATCATTTTCTGGATTTCATCACCCAAAGATGAGGGCAACAAAAAGATACTCATGCAGTAAGTAGGAATTGATTGAGCAACAGATTTTATCAAAACTTCTCTTCCAGCCTTTGACAGTTGCTTACTAGACCAGTGTTGAATTTTCCTCCAAACTCTATCTTTTAAGTAATTAAAGATAGCTTTCTTCTTTCTGCCAATCATGGATGGGAGGCCCAGGTATTTTCCAGTTCCTAGGCATTCTGAAACACCAAGAATGCAACATATGGAACTTCTATTTGAATGTATGGTATTCCTACTGAAGAAAATCTCTGATTTTTGTAAGTTGACTGCAAGACCAGAAGCCTTCTCAAAAGTTTGTAAGGTAGAGAGCAAAATGAGAGCTTCTCTATCAATAGCTCGGAAAAAAAAGGAAACAATCATCAGCAAATAAAAGGTGTGAGAGGATTGGGGCACCTCTGCACACTTCACACCATGAAGATCACCTTTTGACTCCACCTTCTTCAATAGACAAGAAAGGCCTTCCATACACAAGATAAAGAGATAAGGGGAGAGGGGGTCCTCTTGTCTTAGGCCCCTTGCTGGAATAACAGGGCCAACATCATCACCATTAATGAGAACATGAAAATTGACATATTCAATACACATCTGCATCCATGCTATCCACTGTGAATGGAAACCCATCTTATTCAAGATAGATATCAAATAGGGCCATTGCACCCTATCAAAAGCTTTACTGATATCAATCTTGAGAGCAAATTCACCATATTTTCCCTTCCTCTTGCAATTCATATGATGAATGATTTCAAAAGCCACTAAAGCATTGTCAATGATGGAACGACCTTCTACAAAAGCAGACTGCTCATGGGAAATGCATTTAGCTAAGAAAGGTTTCAATCTATTGGCCAAAACTTTAGACACAATTTTATATAAAATATTGCATAAAGAAATGGGCCTAAGATCCTTCATAGATGAGGGATTATCCTTTTTGGGAATAAGGACAATATCAGTATTATTCAATTCCGGAGGAAACTCACCTTTCTCTAACCAAGATACTCCAGCATGGAAAATTTCAACACCACAGAGATCCCAAATTTTTTTATAGAAACCCGGATTGAGTCCATCAGGGCCAGGGGACTTATCTGAGTGCATTTGAAACAAAGCACTTCTGAACTCCATGATATCAAAAGGCGCCATTAATTTTTCATTATCTTCTGAAGTGATAAGGTTTGGCACATGATTCACCACGGGATCAACATGAGGTATATCTGCAGTGAATAAATTTTGAAAATAATTGCATGCAATGTCACACAATCCATCATGAGCACTAACCATATTACCATTATCATCTCTCAAGTTGGTAATTCTGTTGCATTTTCTTCTGGAGGTAGCTGAATTATGAAAAAAATTTGTGTTAGCATCACCATCCCTCAACCAGAACACTTTAGCCCTTTGTCTCCAGAACTTTTCTTCCTTGCTTATCAAATTATTTAAATTTTCCCGCATTGCCAAGTACTGTGCAACAGATTCGGGGTCAGATTTGCACCTTAAAGATTCAATTTCCTTCTTGCACGCTTCAATGGGAGCTTTAAATCGAGCATGAAGTGTACGGCTCCAAGCGTCAATATTGCTTGAGCAATAATGCAGCTTATCAATTAAATAATTGTTTAAAGAGTTATTCCATGAAGAAATAACAAGTGGTGCCAAATCCTGTTCCTCCATCCAAGCATTCTCGAAACGAAATTTAAGAGGAATTCTACTAATCGAGTCCTTTTCTTTTCTTTGTATATTTCAATTTTGATTTCAGAATTAAGAAAGCGGCGTCTATATAATCAACCTCGCTTAGTAAAGAAGCGTCGTTTGTAACAGTTAACTTAATAAAAAGCTATTGTTATCATGGTGATTACAGGTTCCCACACAAGGCACTCAACAATTCGATGTCAAGAACAGGGCCGGCCCAAAGGTAAAGTAATTATAGATTAAGCTCTGCCTACAAACAAAATATTACTTGCTATTAATTTTTATAAAGCAAAAAAGTCACATATATTGACAAAAAAGTCATATATTAGTAAAAAGGTTGAACATATAACTCTTTCATTTAAAGTAAAAACAAATTTCTTAAAATTTACTTTATAAAAGAAGTTTGGTTATGATTAATGATATAATTTTATATGTAGATTAAATAAACACACCAAGTACAAATAGATATTGGTCTCTCTATCCACGAATGATTAAAGACCATTTTGGTGTTCCTTCATGATCATGACTCAATTACACCAAGGTACCTCCCTTGACATACTCAGTAAAAGCCAGTGCAATCAAATCCAACATAGCAAATCTCCCATTCCACAGTTCTGCATCTGAGGACATGAACCCTTTAGACTTGGAAGAGTGGAATCAAGGAAGCAAGGGTAAGGACCACACTAGTACACAAGAACCATGGGATGCCACCATTGGATATTCGTTCAAACACACCCTGCCCTTTGGCCACTTCCACTGTCATTGCTGCTACAAACCCAATCATGGCCAACCTTCCATTGATCCTCTCAGGTGCTGGCTCCCTGAATGCCAACACATCAGAAAACTTGGTGCTCACCAGCCATTAACCATCATGTCAATAGAGGGCTCTCATGTTGCTTATCAAAATTGACATTTGCATAACCATTATCTGATAGAAGAAATTATTGTTCAAGGTTTCAAACAACCTCTATGTAACACGTATTTGAATTTATTAATTTACAAGAAAAAACTAATAGAACTTGACTACGTGCTATGTGAAAATTGATTAATATCATAATAGTCTGAACCATGTAATAATTTCATTTAACATAGTTATATTAGTGATTCCTTTAGGCTTTAGTTAATTGCCAACTTAAATTAATTAATGACACGCTAGGCTCAAAGTACTGTAGAGTTTTTGCTAGAACTAGAAACTCAAATGAGGAAGAACAAAAGTTATATATTTTGTTTAACATTTAACACTAGGCTCACCTTTGGTGAAGGAGTAGAGACTGGTTGTGGCTAGGGTTCTGCTGGTGATGGTGGTGTAACTGGGATTGCAGACTCACTTGGCTGCTCTTCCTGCATATAAAAAAACCAATGGTTAAGTACATATGATGGTTCCTAAATGCCTAAGGGAACAGACCAAATTACATTTAAACATGTAACAATGGCAACATACTATATACTATAAGATCTGAAAGTTTAGTGATCCACTACCTCAGTCATGGACCTAACTCTCAAGCTACATTCCTTCTCTTATACATAGCAGGAATGCCAAATTGGTTCACCCTGTTGTTACCTCTTCTCTTCCTCAGTTGCAGAACTAAAATTATTTACAACTCTTTCTGAATTGGGTGATACGAAACTGTTTTGTCTTTTTGGTTGAAATTGTCATGTCCTCTTCCTTTGAAATTTCCTCAATGCAAGATAAGAATACTCCACCGCCCAGGAATACTCCACAATAGAAGTGGTTGTCGTCTACAACTTGCAAGATAAGAATACTCCACCGCCTTAGATGTGCATCGCCTAGGAAGTTTATGATATTATAATATATGAAATTTGCCTATAACGTGTAGTATGAAGTGAGTTGAAGTAAAAAGTGTTTTTGAATATCTTCCTCTCCTTTCTTGCTTTCACGTGCGTAAGTTTAGTTTACTCTTATTGTGTCCCACTGTCATAATAGACTTATTTTCCACAAGTTTGTTATTCCCCCACTAGGTGATTGTCTGAACAAACTTATCATGTTAACACATGCCATTTGCCTCATCTAAATAGTGATCTATTTGTGAATAAGCTGTTAACAAATGACTAATCAAGTTATCACAATTTGAAACTCATACAATATGATAATGTGCTTTTAACACTTAGAATTAAAATAAAATAAAAAGATTAATTAGTTGGATAATATGTTACCTTACTAACCATGATTTCATTATCATGATTTTGTCCATAAAGATCCGATTTATCAAAGAAGGTAACACCCTTATTGAATACTTCCTTAATGATTGAACATCCTTCTTCATGCGAGAGGGGCATTATAAATTCCAGATAATCCTCTACATCCAAAGCCCAACCTAGAAACCTGCACTCCACAAATGAATATATACAGCAGGTTCTGCTCTTATCACAAATATTGAATTTGAATCAAAGACTAGGTCAGCTAACAGGGAGAAATGAAGAGAGGGAGGGATATGGAGAAAAAAAAAAAAGATGAGAAAGAGGATCAGAAATGTTAATGTATGTAACTTTTTTTTATATGTAGTATAGGGATTACTCTTTTACATACTCTAAATTTCCAACATAACTTATGCTCTACAACTAAGATTGTACTACTCCTCTAATCTCTGAATCTAAAAATAATCCGAATAGGTAAAAGCCATTCAACATTACCACTGTCTGCTGCTTAAAAAGAAAAAATTACTCATCCTACAAGTATATGCCGGGTAAGACTCCACCAAATAGAATGTGCATAATAATTCCTTGAGTTGATGATGATCATGAAAACAGATATCTTTCCTTCAACCAAGTGATCAACGGCAGAGATTGGCAAAAACAAGCATGTGATGGCAATTGGACTCCACCAAACAGAAGATTCTTAGGGATGGAGAGGAAATTGGGTGAAGGACTCTTTATCCATAAGCTTCTGTTACCTGTGATGAAAAATCAATTAATATTTTTACATTCAGATGAAGGATTCCTTTTTTATTAGGGAAATAGGTAAAAGAAGAGTGCTATGGAATGTAATCACACATCTACTTAACCAAAATCAAGGTTTAATATTTTTTTAGTCCTTGCAATTTAATTTTTTTTGCCTTTCGTCCTTGCAATTTTTTTTTTATTTTAGTCCTTGCAATTTTTTTTATTTATACTATCTAAATCATTTTAAGGACAAAAAACAAAACAAATATAATTTGTAAGGATTAAAACCATTTTTTTTGCAAGGACGAAAAACAAAAAAAAGCTAAATTACAAGGACTAAAAAGATATTTAAACAAAAAATCAAATAATAATTTCTTTCAATTAAGATTAAGTCTCGTATATTTCGAATTATCCAATTTAAATTAATTTTTGATTTTGGGGTCCAGAATATTATCACCAAATAATAAATTGATTTAAAAAAGAATCAATTAATACTGATTGATTTGAATTTAAAATCTGATTAAAATTATTTTATGGAACAATCAATTAAAATTCAAGAATGTAAAGTCATCCTAATCTTAATCTTAATCTTTTTTTATTAGTATCTTAATCTTAATCTTAATATATATAAAAGTAACATCATTTTCACAAATAGATAGATAAAAAAAAAACTAGCAAAAAATTATAATAATATTATCGTAATAGATTTATTTCAAATATTTAATGATAGAATATATATCTATTTTAAATATATAACAAAAAATTATAATAATATTATCGTAGTAGATTTATTTCAAATATTTAATGATAAAATATATATCTATTTTAAATATATATCTATTTCAATTAAAGAATTAAGAAATTAAGAAATATATATATATTTCCTAATTAAATATAGAGAGTTTCTATGGTACCTCCAAAAATTTTGGGGGTTTTGATACTACTGTTATTTTTTAACCAATCAAATTGCATGTCATCTATCTTCTTATTAATTAATTTTTTTTATTTTTTTCAAATTAGTCTTTGATTAATTCAAATATTTTTTAAATTTTAAAATTACAACTATTTTAAATTAAACAATCTAATTAAACATAAGTTTAGAAATTTGAATCTTAATCTCCTCACCGATAAACCACGTTGAAGTCTGATCCTAATTTCCTTCACCCAATAGTGTTTAAACTAAATAGAAGACATCAAATGAGGAGGTTTCCTGATGCAGGGAATTGTTGGTTGGTCTGGGCGAAAGTTGCAATTAGTCAGGTAGTATCAAACTAGCAAATATTTGAGGAGCAGCCGGTTCTGGAAGACTGTATGCAAGGTTTATACTAGAAGCAGCAAATGTCAATTTTGTTGTCACGCCACTTTTGTGCTAATTAGACAGTATTCCAATATCAGTAATAGCAAGATACTTTGGGGTTTAGGGGTTTGGTGGGAAATTCCTCAATATGTTGTTAAGGGTTCTGTATAATCTTGGGAATTCTACTAGGGATTTGGCCTGGATTTCGTGGTGTTTTGTAAAGATTGCATGCACGCACACATTGTGCTGCAATATCTTTGTTACATCTAATAAATTTCTTTTAGCTTTTTCAAAAAAAAAAAAAAAGTGCAGCATAATGTATGCTTTTATGTCTGCATGCTCCCCCAAATTGTTAATTAAATTCACTTTAATTTGAGTGTGTGGATCTATTGTTTCACTTCACAATAGGGATGGCAAAGTATACTCATACCCTACGCGTACCCACAAAAATATCTGCAAATGGATAGGGTAAATACCCGTTTGTTGGGAATGGATCCGGGGCAGGTATTTACCCGCACAAATTTAATGGGGATGGGTACGGGTACGGGTACTATAGTACCCACCCTGCCCCGCACTTATTATACATATACATATTAGTTTAATTAAAATATCTTTTATATATATATATTACTAATTATTCTGAAAAAAAAATATTACTAATTATTAATTTAATGAGAATTGGTAGGAAACCTTGGCTTTTGCTGATGCAAAATTAAATTTATCATGCCTTTACGTGAATTATGGACCAATACATTTCCAAAACATTGTATATTGGGTGTGATTTAGTTTGGGAACTTGCTGTTATCATAGTACTGCACAAAATATCATGTATATGTGGTTTCTTATCCTTGGCTGTTAAGCACACATCTTTTGCTGGTCCAATGGCTTTTATAATAAATTTTATTTTGCTTATAAAAAAAACACATAATATGAATTAAATTTTAGGCCAATTTGTCACTCATGCTCCCAGCTAGCAAATTTCCTGTCTTGCTTCATTTGTCAAACTCAACACTTCTAATTTCTCCATTGATACCTAAACTCTGTCAGATTTAGAAGATTTTGATAAAAGAATGTTTAAAATTTTTTTATTGCTTCAAATTTAAAATCAAGATAAAGCATACTTTATTTGATAAATATTTTCTTTACTTTGTTATCAGTGTGTGAATGCGTAGTTGAAAATTAATCTTAATCAATTAGTATATAAACTATGTATATAAATCATAACTTTTAGTTTTTTAATAACTAGATAAACTACATATATAAAATTTAGTATATAAAACAAACTACTTATATAAAATTTAATTTATAAAATTTAACCACAACTACATACATAAAATTTAGTATAAGTTATATTAAAACATAAATGGACCCAAATATACACTTTTTACCCCACACGTCCAGACCTTATTAAACAGGTCCCTCATTCTAATATACTTGTTTCTTTTTGTTTTGAACTAACTGCAAAACTGTTCATATGGAGTACCATCACATGTATTCTAATATATAATTATAAGTTAATCAATTTCAATGTATTTTTTTTCGACAGGTCTTAGAGAATACCATCACGTGATGTCTAAGTTTCTAATGATTATGTTAAATGATTAGAACATTACATTTAAGATTGATTTGTTAGATAATTATATATGTTTATAATGTTGTTTTTTATGGCTCACTTTTGAATGACTTAAGGTTATATTTGAATGCTTTTAATGTTATGTTTGGATGATTTAAGAGTGAATTTTCAATTTAGTTGTAGTAATTTTTTTAAGTAATACTTTTTTAATTGATTTGTTGACTTTATATATAAGTAAAGTGTGGGTTGCGGATATGAGTATGGGTATATAGGTACCCAAAGGGTATGTGGATGAGGATTAAAGTTGCTACCCGCACGGGTATGGGACCGGGTACGAGTATTTTTTTCAAACGCGGGTATAGAGACATGTACTATAGTACCTTACCTAGACCCTACCCACTGCCATCCCTACTTCACAACGTGAAAATCTAGTGTGGATCTATTTGATTAGGGTTCAAACTTCAACCTAGTTTACCAGTAAAAAAGATTAGGGTTCATACTTCTAAACTTATGTTTAACAAATTTTTTAATTTAAAATAGTTATAATTTTAAATTTTTAAAAAATATTTTAATTAATCAAAGACTATTTCGAAAAAAACAAAAGTTTTTTTAATTAATAAGAAGATAGATAACATGCAATTTGATTGGTTAAAAAATAACAATATCAAAATCCCCAAAATTTTGGGAGGTAGCATAGAAACTCTTATATATATATATATATATATATTTCCTAATTAAGAATTAAGAAATAGATATATATTTCCTATCTTCATTCTCCTCTTGTTTTGATTTCCTCCCCGCTTTGGGACCTCGGCGTCGCATTGCAACTAAAGTTCCATTCTTCTCTTCCTTTAATTTCCATCTTATCTTAGGGTTTTACATTTGCATTTCCTTTCTCTGTATGCCACGGTGACTGTGACTGACTTCATCTCTGTTTATTTTCTCGTTACAGAACGAAAAACTCAGTGTTCCTATCTTCAACTTGGAGAACGAAGTAAAGCATTGTGTTCAGATCAGATGAAAATCCCAGGCATCCTCGATTATGATGTTTAGTATGCCAAACAAACTTCACCAGGTACATTTTATCTTAACTCCAAATTGCCCAATTTTCAGTTTCATAATCGATACATTGCGTGTTTGATATGTTTATTTAAGCATTGCATGATATGTGGTAGTTAGGTTTAATTTCATCGTGTTAGGTTTGTTTGTGACAATTAATGTGCTGCTTCTGGATTGTGATCAATAGGTAGAAAGAAAGAATTGCGCAAGTTGCGCTTTCTAGGTTTTAGTGCTGGTTGGATTTTGATTTGAATTATTCCATCATGGAGTGCAACAAAGACGAGGCTGTAGGGGCTAGGAAAATTGCCGAAGCTAGAATGCAAAGAGGTGAGTTTGTGGAGGCACTCAAGTTTGCTACCAAGGCCAAAAAACTGTACGCTGATGTTGAAAACATCACTCAGATTCTTACAATTTGTGAGATTCACAATGCTGCGCTCTCTACCTCTGACATGGACTGGTATGCAATTCTTCAGATTGAAATGTTGGCTGATGAAGCAGCCATAAGGAAACAGTACAGGAGGCTTGCACTGCTACTTCATCCTGATAAGAATAAGTTTGCTGGTGCAGAAGCTGCTTTCAAGTTGATTGGGCAAGCCAATGAGGTCTTGAGTGACCAAACAAAACGTTCTTTGTATGACATCAAGTTTGGAGCCTCTGCAAATGCAACAAATAATCACAAGAGTTCTGATTCACACCATTACTCAAATAGGAATGTGTTTGCTGCAAATTATCAAAAGAATTCTTATCCAAACTCCACTGGTTCCAACAACCAAGCTGGACAGAGGACATTCTGGACATCTTGCCAACATTGTAAATCTTTGTACCAGTACTCCATCCTTGTTGTAAATGCAACCTTATGCTGTCAACAGTGTAAGAAGCCATTTAATGCTTATGTTGATAATTATTTTGGATTCCCGCAATCACCGTTTACTTTATCCGGAGCCAGAGACACAGATGCAGCAAATTCTTATCCGAACACCACCAGTTCCAACAACCAAGCTACATTCTGGACATCTTGCCAACATTGTAATACCAAGTATGTGTACTGCATCCCATTTGTAAAGGAAATCCTATTCTGTCACAAGTGTTTCAAGTCCTTTAAAGCTCGTGGTATTCCTTTGGAAAATAATATCCAGAAAGAGTCCCCAAAACCAGCCTCAGAAAGTACTGGTGGAGAACATGCTGGTATGCGGTCAAATCCTATTTCTATGAAAAGATATGCTGCTGATTTTGAAGGTGAAGAGAGTAAAGATGGCTATGTTCCTGCATCCCGAGACATCAAGTCAGAAACCTCTACAAATGTTGGAAGTAAAAGAGTAAGGCAGTCAGCAACAGATTCAGGAGAAATTCTCAAAGTTACAAATGGTGAAGAGATGAATGATGCTAATGTTCGACAAAATCATGTTGATCCTTCATGAGTTAATGCAAGGAGATCTTCCAGGAAAAAGCAGTGCAGCATGATTCAAATGTTTGTGGAAACCTCTGAAGCTGACGAAGTTGAGAAAAGGAACGTGCCTGAAAGTGGTGGATTTTCCAATAACAATATTCCAGTTGCTTATGCTAATTTTTCTGACTTTTATCTTCTTTTTTTCGGGTAAATTTTCTCTTAAAAAGTCATATTTATCATAATATTTAATTAGCTAGCAGTGTAAGTTTTTTCACTTATTGACAGTACATTGACGTTAAACTCATCCAGATATGATAAATCAAATAAATCTTAATGTTAAAAAATATTTAAAAATTATAATTCATTCTCTTATTGTTATTTAGTTTTTTTTTAATTTGAATTATTTATTAATACTATTTTTTTTAAAAGAGAAGTGCTAGTAATACACTTTATTATATTTGTTAAAATTTAATAGAAATTATAAAATCATAAGTAGGACTCATTAAATAAAGAGTGATATTCACATAATTTTGTGATTTATAACAATTTTCAATTTTGTCAAAAAAAAAAAAAACAAATTTCAATTAATAATAAAAAAGTGTGTTAAAATAAGTGATATTTAACTTGTTTACATTCGTGGTAACTAAATGGGAAAGAGAGACCATTAAATAGAAAGTAATGATGTGGGAGAGATAAAGAGAGAGAATTTTTATGTTAAAAATATGGATTTTTAAGTCATATGATTTACTTGCATGATTTATTTTCCTCACCCTTTCAATTAAATATATTCTCTACATTTTTTTCTCTTCTTTCTTTGATATATTCTCACAACTAGTTAAAAAAATATCCTTCTCAATCACCTTAAACTATCTTTCTTTTATCTTTATTTATATATTTAATTTTCTAAACTATATAGTATCTTTTTTTTGGGGTACTCTAAACTACATATCTATTTCAACTTAAAAATAACATAATATTACAATTTAAATTATTTATTGTAAATCTAAAATATAATTTATATATTTTAAATATTTCTTTATTATAAATTTTAATTATATTTTATTTTATAATTTTTCAAAATATTTATTTTTTTATAAATTATAATTATATACAAATAAATATTTACAAATAGTATTTTATTTCATATAAGAGAAACCTTTTTGCATGACACCTTTTTCTTGTGCATTTGAGGTTCCCATTCTTCTTCAAGACACCACTCTCTTGTATTTTTATTTTTTTTAATAATCATGTAGTATTCAAATCATAATACTTTTTTTATATTAGGTTGACCTAAAGTATTTTTAAATATTGTGACTCCATATTTAAAGGAAGTCGATTACACAACCTTGATTAAAGAATGAAAGTGCCAAATTATTCACACCAAGCAACATTTAGTGTGTTGTGCATTTTCTATTTTATTCATAACCCAAAGGTTATTTTTCATGTTTTTATTTTTTGTAAATTATTTCTCATGTATTTACAACAATGTTAATGAAAGGGATCCAATCAAATTGTTTATCTTTTTACTTGTTTTTTATAAAAAAAAATTAATCAAACATTTTTTTTAATTTTAGAAAACAAAAATTTATTTTCAGAAGTAGTAAACAAGCAGATCTTCGTGATAAGACATTTAAATTTTTTTCTTTACGTATATTATTACTTATGCTCTTATCCATTCTTGCAATGAAACTGACCCCAAACACGTGTCACTTGATCATTGATAGAGACATAGAGTGCCATATTTAGAGCCCAAAATTCACTCCTCAAAAAAGCAGTGACGTTTCAGATGGAAAGCAACGAATGACCGTTTCAGAATAGCCACAATGCATGTGTACATAATTTCCCCTCTTGCTTGCTTTTTTTTATTCATAAGAATAAAAAATAAATATAAAAAAATTTATAACAACACATACATTATGTTCAAATAATTGAATTCAACACCATGATTTATAATTAAAAAAATAATATAATAAAAAAATTATTGAATCATCAAACATTCAAGATTGAATTGTACCAAAAACAAAATCAAGATTGAATTCTAACACAAAAATGAATAAAATTTTCAAAGTTACCAAAGTCAGTATAGTAAATCTAAAACAAGGTGAAACCTATTGTAGAAGAAACCTATTGCAAAACTATAATGCGCAGATGAAGAAAGTATGCATATATCGTCAAAAACCTGTGTTGCAAAACTGATCTAATTCAATATCATCTCTTCATCAGAAGCAATGGATGTAATGTCTGAGTGTATGTCTTCGTCCTCTTGTTCAGGTCCCTGTGATTATGGTGGTTCTTTCTCTTGTTCTTGTTTTGGTCCCTCTGGTTGCTGTGCTAGTCCCTCTGGTTCTTGAAATGGTAATATTATGATAGGGGTTGGGGATTTTCGACAACAACTGGAACTACAGGAAGGGGTAACTGGAAATGAACGGGTTGAACTCGAGCCTCAGGTGGAGGAAGATTTGCAATCATACCAAAGGGGATTGGAGGGCCAATATTTTCATGTTGTTCAGCCACTGTAACAGTGGCACCAATGCCCAACAACGAATGCCAGAAGAAGTTAAAGTGATCACCAAGAACTTCGTCATTGAAGGAAAACACTTGTAGCCATGTAGGATCCCCAAACGTATCCCGTACAATCTCTTTTATTCTCATGACTTTTTCGAATTCTCCTGCTAAGACAGGAAAGATGTTGCCATTGACGTTCAAGTTGAGGTTGGTGGGCATTCCTACTGCCATATCTTCTTGATTTTCTTGTTCAAACAGAAATGAGAGGGAGACCGAGAAGGAGAGAGAGAGATTAGAAATAGAAATGAATTATGGCATTGAATATGAATTTTAGGGGGGTGTATTCAATTAGGATTTTAACATACTTTTTTTTTTTTTTGCATAAAAAAATCCTGTGGATTTTAAAAGATTTTGTAAGAATGTATTGACTTTTAAGATTTTTTTAAAAGACTTTTATGATTAGGATTTTGTAGTTTGGATTTGAAAGGATTTATAAAATATGAATTCATAAGATTCGGAATGATTTTATGGATTTACAAGATTTTAAAGGATTCCATGAATTTTCAGAAAACATTTAAAATTCCTAGAGTCGATGAAAAAGATAACAAATAAATGATAAAGATTTGGATAAAAAAATAAAATCAATGCAACTTTTTTCAATCTTTCTCTATCTCTTTCTCTTTTTTTAAAATTGACAACAATAGTCTCAATGCCACTAGAAAGATCTTCTAATACTTTGACTTGATTGTTGGTCATGATGAGCTAGACCTCGCTCCATGCTCAGATCTACTCCCCTTATGACAACTTAACTTTTTAGCGGAAACTTCCAAACCTAAGGGAATGAGATGGTAGACTTGATTGGATGATGTAGGCTGGTAGGGTGGTTCGTAGTGATTTGGCGATATGAACGCATCACTATTAGGGTCATATGAAGAGCCCGTGTGTAGGATTAGAAGAAAGAGATGACCAATTACTCTAGCAATATTACCACCATCAAAGAGAAAAGTATGCGTGATGATGGAAAAAAGAAAATGTCTGGAATGGAAGAGTAGAAAAATTCCAAGGGTTTACAAAAATCCCAAGGGTTTGGGTAGGATTATTTGATGTTTGTGGTATTTATAGATATAACTAAAATGTCAAACAAAATCCATCAAAATCCAATTTAAAAAAAAATCCATCAAAATCTATTGGATTTTGAATACCAGATGAGTTTTTTTAAGTTGTAAAAAATCTTGATTGAATACCACCAGAATTTGTTGTCATGAGAAAAATCTTGATTGAATACCATAACAAATTTTTTTTTTGAATCATCAAACATTCAAGATTGAATTGTACCAAAAAAAATAATTCAAGATTGAATTCTAACACAAAAATGAATAAAATTTTCAAAGTTACCATAGTCAGTATAGTAAATCTAAAAAATGGTGAAACCTACTATAGAAGAAACCTATTGCAAAACTATAATGCGCAGATGAAGAAAGTATGCATATATCATCAAAAACCTGTGTTGCAAAACCGATCTAATTCAATATCATCTCTTCATCAGAAGTAATGGATGTAATGTCTGAGTGTATGTCTTCCTCCTCTTGTTCAGGTCCCTGTGGTTGTGGTGGTTCTTGCTCTTGTTCTTGTTCTGGTCCCTCTGGTTTCTGTGTTGGTCCCTCTGGTTTCCTGAAATGGTAATATTATGATAGGGGTTGGGGATTTTCGACAACAACTGGAACTACAGGAGGGGACAACTGGAAATGAACGGGTTGAGCTTGAGCCTTCGGTGGAGGAAGATTTGCATTCATACCAAAGGGGATTGACGGGCCAATATTTTCATGTTGTTCAGCCACTGTAACAGTGGCACCAATGCCCAGCAACGAAAGCCAGAATAAGTTAAAGTGATCACTAAGAACTTCGTCATTGAAGGAAAACACTTGTAGCCATGTAGGAATCCCGAACGTATCCCGTACAATCTCTTTTATTCTCATGACATCGTCGAATTCTCCTGCTAAGACAGGAAAGATCTTGCCATTGACGTTCAAGTTGAGGTTGGTGGGCATTCCTACTGCCATATCTTTTTTATTTTCTCGTTCAAACAGAAACGAGAGGGAGAGGGAGAGGGAGAGAGTGAGATTAGAAATAGAAATGAATTATGACATGTGAATATGAATTTTAGGGGGTGTATTCAATTAGGATTTTAACAGACTTTTTTTTTTGCATAAAAAAATCCTTTGGATTTGAAAAGATTTTGTAAGAATGTAATGACTTTTAAGATTTTTTTAAAAGACTTTTATGATTAGGATTTTTTAATTTGGATTTGAATGGATTTATAAAATATGAATTCATAAGATTTGAAAGGATTTTATGGATTTACAAGATTTAAAAGGATTCCATGAATTTTTAGAAAACATTCAAAATTACCAGAGTCGATGAAAAAGATAACAAATAATTGATAAAGATTTGGACAAAAAAAATAAAATCAATACAACTTTTATCAATTTTTCTCTATCTCTTTTTTTAAAATTGAAAGCAATAGTCTCAATGCCACTAGAAAGATCTTCTAATACTTTGACTTGATTGTTGGTCATGATGTGCTAGAAGTCCCTCCATGCTCAAATCTACTCCCCTTATGACAACTTAACTTTGTAGCGGAAACCTCCGAACCTTAAGGAATGAGATGGTAAACTTGATTGGATGATGTAGGCTGGTTGGATGGTTCTTAGTGATTTGGCGATATGAACGCATCACTGTTAGGATCATATGAAGAGCGTGTGTGTAGGATTAGACGAAAGAGATGACCAATTACTCTAGCAATATTACCACCATCAAAGAGAAAAGTATGCGTGATGATGGAAAATAGAAAAAGTCTGGAATTGAAGAGTAGAAAAATTCCAAGTGTTTGGGCAGGATTATTTGATGTTTGTGGTATTTATCCATATAACTCATATGTCACACCAAATCCATCAAAATCCAATTTACAAAACAATCCATCAAAATCTATAGGATTTTGAATACTAGATGACTTTTTTTAAGTTGTAAAAAATCTTGATTGAATACCACCGAATTTTGTTGTCATGAAAAAAATCTTGAAAGTCTTGATTGAATACCATAATAAAAAAAAATTATTGAATCATCAAACATTGAAGATTGAATTGTACCAAAAAAAAATTCAAGACTGAATTCTAACACAAAAATGAATAAAATTTTCAAAGTTACCAATGGCAGTATAGTAAATCTAAAAAAAAGGTGAAACCTAATGTAGAAGAAACCTATTCCAAAACTATAATGCGCAGATGAAGAAAGTATGCATATGTCGTCAAAAACCTGTGTTGCAAAACTGATCTAATTCAATATCATCTCTTCATCAGAAGCAATGGATGTAATGTCCGAGTGTATGTCTTCCTCCTCTTGTTCAGGTCCCTGTGGTTGTGGTGGTTCTTGCTCTTGGTCTTGTTCTGGTCCCTTGGTTGTTGTGTTGGTCCCTCTGGTTCTTGAAATGGTAATATTATGATAGGGGTTGGGGATTTTCAACAACAATGGGAACTACAAGAGGGGTAATTGGAAATGAACGGGTTAAGCTCGAGCCTCCGGTGGAGGAAGATTTGCAATCATACCAAAGGGGATTGGAGGGCCAATATTTTCATGTTGTTCAGCCACTGTAACAGTGGCACCAATGCCCAGCAACGAATGCCAGAAGAAGTTAAAGTGATTACCAAGAACTTCGTCATTGAAGGAAAACACTTGTAGCCATGTAGGAATCCCGAACGTATCCCGTAGAATCTCTTTTATTCTCATGACATCGTCGAATTCTCCTGGTAAGATTGGAAAGATGTTGCCATTGACGTTCAAGTTGAGGTTGGTGGGCATTCCTACTGCCATATCTTCTTGATTTTCTTGTTCAAACAGAAACGACAGGGAGACGGATAGGGAGAGAGAGAGAGAGAGAGATTAGAAATACAAATCAATTATGCCATACGAGTATGAATTTTTGGGGGGTGTATTCAATTAGGATTTTAACAGACTTTTTTTTTGCATTAAAAAATCCTGTAGTTTTTAAAAGATTTTTGCAAGAATGTAATGACTTTTAAGATTTTTTTAAAAGACTTTTATGATTAGTATTTTGTAGTTTGGATTTCAATGGATTTATAAAATATGAATTCATAAGATTTGAAAGGATTTTATGGATTTACAAGATTTTAAAGGATTCCATGAATTTTTAGAAAAGATTCAAAATTACCAGAGTCGTTGAAAAAGATAACAAATAAATGATAAAGATTTGGGTAAAAAAATAAAATCAATGCAACTTTTTTCAATCTTTCTCTATCTCTTTCTCTTTTTTTTTTTTTTTTATAAAATTGAAAGCAATAGTGTCAATGCCACTAGAAAGATCTTTTAACACTTTGACTTGATTGTTGGTCATGATGAGCTAGAACTCCCTCCAAGCTCAGATCTACTCCCCTTATGATAGCTTAACTTTTTAGCGGAAACCTCTATACCTAAGGGAATGAGATGGTAGACTTGATTGGATGATGTAGGCTGGTAGGGTGGTTCGTAGTGATTTGGTGAAATGAACGCATCACTGTTAGGATCATATGAAGAGCGCTTGTGTAGGATTAGATGAAAGAGATGACCAATTACTCTAGCAATATTACCACCATCAAAGAGAAAAGTATGCGTGATGATGGAAAAAAGAAAACGTCTGGAATAGAAGAGTAGAAAAATTCCAAGGATTTACAAAAATCCCAAGGGTTTGGGCAGGATTATATGATGTTTATGGTATTTATACATATAACTAAAATGTCACACAAAATCCATCAAAATCCAATTTACAAAACAATCCATCGAAATCTATAGGATTTTGAATACCAAATGACTTTTTTTAAGTTGTAAAAAACCTTGATTGAATACCATCGGATTTTGTTGTCATGAAAAAAATCTTGAAAGTCTTTATTGAATACCATAATAAAAAAAATTATTGAATCATCAAACATTCAAGATTGAATTGTACCAAAAAAAAAATTCAAGATTGAATTCTAACACAAAAATGAATAAAATTTTCAAAGTTACCAATGGCAGTATAGTAAATCTAAAAAAAGGTGAAACCTAATGTAGAAGAAACCTATTGCAAAACTATAATGCGTATATGAAGAAAGTATGCATATATCGTCAAAAACCTGTGTTGCAAAAATGATCTAATTCAATATCATCTCTTCATCACAAGCAATGGATGTAATGTCTGAGTGTATGTCTTCCTCCTCTTGTTCAGGTCCCTGTGGTTGTGGTGGTTCTTGCTCTTGTTCTTGTTCTGGTCCCTTGGTTGTTGTGCTGGTCCCTCTGGTTCTTGAAATGCTAATATTATGATAGGGGGTTGGGGATTTTTGACAACAATTGGAACTACAAGAGGGGGTAACTGGAAATGAACGGGTTGAGCTCGAGCCTCCGATGGAGGAAGATTTGCAATTATACCAAAGGGGATTGGAGGGCCAATATTTTCATGTTGTTCAGCCACTGTAACTGTGGCACCAATGCCCAGCAACAAATGCCAGAAGAAGTTAAAGTGATCACCAAGAACTTCATCTTTGAAGGAAAACACTTGTAGCCATGTAGGAATCCCGTACAATCTCTTTTATTCTCATGACATCATCGAATTCTCCTTCTCTGACAGGAAAGATGTTGCCATTGACGTTCAAATTGAGGTTGGTGGGCATTCCTACTGCCATGTCTTCTTGATTTTCTTGTTCAAACATAAACGAGAGGGAGAGGTAGAGGGAGAGGGAGAGAGAAAGCGAGATTATAAATAGAAATGAATTATGGCATGTGAATATGAATTTTAGGGGCGTGTATTCAATTAGGATTTTAACAGCCTTTTTTTTGCATAAAAAAATCCTATGGATTTTAAAAGATTTTGTAAGAATGTAATGACTTTTAGGATTCTTTTAATAGACTTTTACGATTAGGATTTTGTAGTTTGGATTTGAATGGATTTATAAAATATGAATTTATAAGATTTGAAAGGATCTTATGTATTTACAAGATTTTAAAGGATTCCATGAATTTTTAGAAAACATTCAAAATTACCAGAGACGATGAAAAGGATAACAAATAATGATAAAGATTTGGATAAAAAAATCAAATCAATGTAACTTTTTTCAATCTTTCTCTATCTCTTTTTCTTTTTTTTAAAGTTGAAAGAAATAGTCTCAATGCCACTAGAAAGATATTCTAACACTTTGACTTGATTGTTGGTCATGATGAGCTAGAACTCCCTCCATGCTCAGATCTACTCCCCTGATGCCAGCTTAACTTTTTAGCAGAAACCTCCAAACCTAAGGGAATGAGATGGTAGACTTGATTTGATGATGTAGGCTGGTAGGGTGATTCGTAGTTATTTGGCGATATGAACGCATCGCTGTTAGGATCATATGAATAGCGCTTGGGTAGGATTAGAAGAAAGAGATGACCAATTACTCAAGCAATATTACCACCATCAAAGAGAAAAGTATGTGTGATGATGGAAAAAAGAAAAAGTCTGGAATGGAAGAGTAGAAAATTTTCAAGGGTTTACAAATAACCCAAGGGTTTGGGCAGGATTATTTGATGTTTGTGGTATTTATACATATAACTAAAATGTCACACAAAATCCATCAAAATCCAATTTACAAAACAATCCATCGAAATCTATAGGATTTTCAATACCAGATGACTTTTTTATGTTGTAAAAAATCTTGATTGAATACCACCATATATTGTTGTCATGAAAAAATGTTGAAAGTATTGATTGAATACCATAATAAAAAAAAGTTATTGAATCATCAAACATTCAAGATTGAATTCTAACACAAAAATGAATAAAATTTTCAAAGTTACCAAAGTCAGTATAGTAAATCTAAAAAAAGGTGAAACCTAATGTAGTAGAAACCTATTGCAAAACTATAATGCGCAGATGAAGAAAGTATCCATATATCATCAAAAACATGTGTTGCAAAACTGATATAATTCAATATCATGTCTTCATCAGAAGTAATGGATGTAATGTTTGAGTATATGTCTTCCTCCTCTTGTTCAGGTCCCTGTGGTTGTGGTGGTTCTTGCTCTTGTTCTTGTTCTGGTCCCTCTGGTTACTGTGCTGGTCCCTTTGGTTTCCTGAAATGGTAATATTATGATAGGGGTTGGGGATTTTCGGCAACAACTGGAACTACAGGAGGGGATAACTGGAAATGAACGGGTTGAACTCGAGCCTCAGGTGGAGGAAGATTTGCAATCATACCAAAGGGGATTGGAGGGCCAATATTTTCATGTTGTTCAGCCACTGTAACAGTGGCACCAATGCCCAGCAACGAATGCCAGAAGAAGTTAAAGTGATCACCAAGAACTTCGTCATTGAAGGAAAACACTTGTAGCCATGTAGGATCCCCAAACGTATCCCGTACAATCTCTTTTATTCTCATGACTTTGTCAAATTCTCCTGCTAAGACAGGAAAGATGTTGCCATTGATGTTCAAGTTGAGGTTGGTGGGCATTCCTAATGCCATATCTTCTTGATTTTCTTGTTCAAACAGAAATGAGGGGGAGAGGGAGAGGGAGAGAGAGAGAGACATTAGAAATAGAAATGAATTATGGCATGTGAATATGAATTTTAGGGGGTGTATTCAATTAGAATTTTAACAGACTTTTTTTTGCATAAAAAAATCCTGTGGATTTTAAAAGATTTTGTAAGAATGTAATGACTTTTAAGATTTTTTAAAAGACTTTTTTGATTAGGATTTTGTAGTTTGGATTTGAATGGATTTATAAAATATGAATTCATAAGATTTGAAAGGATTTTATGGATTTACAAGATTTTAAAAGATTCCATGAATTTTTAGAAAACATTCAAAATTACCAGAGTCGATGAAAAAGATAACAAATAAATGATAATGATTTGGATAAAAAAAAAAATCAAATCAACACAAATTTTTTCAATCTTTCTCTATCTCTTTCTCTTTTTTTTTTTTATAAAAAAAATTGAAAGCAATAGTCTCAATTGCACTAGAAAGATCTTGTTATACTTTGACTTGATTGTTGGTCATAATGAGCTAGAACTCCCTCCATGCTTAGATCTACTCCCCTTATGATAGCTTAACATTTTAGCGGAAACCTCCAAACCTAAGGGAATGAGATGGTAGACTTGATTGGATGATGTACACTGGTAGGGTGGTTCGTAGTGATTTGGCGATATGAACGCATCACTGTTAGGATTATATGAAGAGCGCGTGTGTAGGATTTGAAGAAAGAGATGATCAATTACTCTAGCAATATTACCACCATCAAAGAGAAAAGTATGCGTGATAATGGAAAAAAGAAAAACTCTGGAATGGAAGAGTAGAAAAATTCCAAGGGTTTACAAAAATCTCAAGGGTTTGGGCAGAATTATTTGATGTTTGTAGTATTTATACATATAACTAAAATGTCACTCAAAATCCATCAAAATCCAATTTACAAAACAATCCATCGAAATCTATAGGATTTTGAATACTAGATAACTTTTTTTAAGTTGTAAAAAATCTTGATTGAATACCACCGGATTTTGTTGTCATGAAAAAAATCTTGAAAGTCTTGATTGAATACCATAGTAAAAAAAAATTATGGAATCATCAAACATTCAAGATTGAATTGTACCAAAAAAAAAAATTCAAGATTGAATTCTAACACAAAAATGAATAAATTTTTTAAAGTTACCAAAGTCAGTATAGTAAATCTAAAAAAAGGTGAAACCTAATGTAGAAGAAACCTATTGCAAAACTATAATGCGCAGATGAAGAAAGTATGCATATATCGTCAAAAACCTGTGTTGCAAAACTAATCTAATTCAATATCATCTCTTCATCAGAAGCAATGGATGTAATGTCTGAGTGTATGTCTTCCTCCTCTTGTTCAGGTCCCTGTGGTTGTAGTGGTTATTGCTCTTGTTCTTGTTCTGGTCCCTCTGGTTGCTGTGTTGGTCCCTCTGGTTCTTGAAATGGTAATATTATGATAGGGGTTGGGGATTTTCAACAACAATTGGAACTACAGGAGGGGGTAACTGGAAATGAAAGGGTTGAGCTTGAGCCTCCGGTGGAGGAAGATTTGCAATCATACCAAAGGGGATTGGAGGGCCAATATTTTCATGTTGTTCAGCCACTGTAACAGTGGCACCAATGCCCAGCAATGAATGCCAGAAGAAGTTAAAGTGATCACCAAGAAGTTCGTCATTGAAGGAAAACACTTGTAGCCATGTAGGAATCCCGAACGTATCCCGTACAATCTCTTTTATTCTCATGATATCGTTGAATTCTCCTGCTAAGATAGGAAAGATGTTGCCATTGGCGTTCAAGTTGAGGTTGGTGGGCATTCCTGCTGCCATATCTTTTTGATTTTCTTGTTCAAACAGAAATGGGAGGGAGAGGGAGACAGAGAGAGATTAGAAATAGAAATGTATTATGGCATGTGAATATGAATTTTAGGGGAGTGTATTCAATTAGGATTTTAACAGACTTTTTTTTTGCATAAAAAAATCCTGTGGATTTTTAAAGATTTTGTAAGAATGTTGTGAAGGCAAAAGTCACAAGAAGGAGGGTTGAATTGTGACTTATAAATTTTTTTGCAAACTTTTATAAACAGAGTGTAGTGTCTGATCAGATATAGATGATTTAAGAAAAATGCTTCAACAGACGATAACTCAACAGATGAAGGTCTTGTAAACAAAACAAGTTTTAATCACAACCCAAAGTCAGTTGGAAGTAGTTATAAGAGATGTAAGACAAAGTAAGACAACACAAGAGTTTATACTGGTTCATCTCACCCTGAGACTACTTCCAGTTCTTGGCAAACCACCAAGTTCCAATAACTTATCACAAGTTACAAGTATTTTTCACTGCCACTTCTGGCTCACCAAAGTAGTATTTCACACTTAGCCTCTCCAAGCTAAAACCCAAGTATTCTTTACTTCCAAGCCACTTCTGGCTCTAAAACAAATCACTGGATTTGTTTTTGTAAAGGGCACGCAGACTTTCAAGCTATCATCTTACAGACGGATATACAAGATTAAGAGCTAAGTCTTTTTCTCTCAGGATACACAAAGTGGTTTGAGAGCTTTTTACAAAAAGAAAGAAGGTTTAAAAGAATGCTTGAATTTGAATTCAATTTTCTTGTATTTAGCATTTTCAAATCTTCTTCTATATATACACTTGCTGAGGAAGTAACCATTGTCTCTAAACGATCTTCTTTCTTGCGTCTGTCCATCGTCTGAAGGAAGGTGGCTGAGGGCATTTAATGCGAGCATTAAATGCTTGTCACCAACTAGTCATTTTGAGCTGATAAAGATTCTGCTTATCTTTCTTGAGATATACTCCAAATCCTTTTGCTGTAGTGGTCACATCGCTTGTTCAGACAAGTACTAATTGTTAACTGTAGTGCGTCTTTTGAGGCGTGGGAAGCTTCAGAAACTTTGACTCTTCTTTCTATTCCCTTTTATGCACTTCGATAGATCCTAGGAGGATGTTCTATGAACATTCCCTACAAAATAGATAGCAAAACGATAGTACATTTACAATGTCTTTAAATGCTTCTTCAGACTATAACGTCTGTCTGCGTATCATCTGTATCTTAAAGAAGCAGATACAACATTTTTGTGTGTTGGCATTTATAAGACGTAATCTTTTTACTTAATATTTGTTTTTTATATAATCAAAATAATTGAGGGTCCTGGTTCGTCTAATGACTCAACAATCTCCCCTTTTTTGATGATGCTAAGCAAATATTGTAAAAAGGTGTATCAGAGCTACAAAAAATATTAATTATAAGCATGGAGTTGAAACAGAGAGAAAAGAAGACTCAGGTTTGATGAGTGATCAAATAACTTGTCTTATTGAAAGAGTTTTCACATCAAGATGATGTGTTTATATAGATAAAAGTTTCTTGCAGATAAAAGTTTCTTGGCGTCCCTCTTTGATGTAGCTCCCCCTCAGATGTAGCTTAGCCTTTATCTTCATTTCTTTTTACTCTTCCCTTCTCCCCCTTTTGCATGGCGATCAGCAAAACCTGGTTCCCCAGGAATGGGACCGTCAAAGTTAGAGTTGTCGGAGTCAGAGTCTGATGATAGCACCATAAGGGATCCTGGTGGAGCGGGAGTGCGTCTGCGGTGGCATGCTTTGAAGAAAGTGTCAATGTTGATCCATTTCTTGAGCTCAGCCTCCAGTGCTTTCCTGTCTTCCAAAGCTTGACGCAAGGCTTCTCAGGTTGCCCATAGTTTAGCGTGTAGATCATGAACTTGTTCTTCTGAGATGGAGGGTCTGAAAGGTTCAATAACCTTGCCTGGGTCTTCCACTATACCCAGAATAAGCTTATCAAAGAAGAAAGTGGAAAAAGGAAGTTCCACGATGAAGGAAAAGTCCTTGTTAGATTGATAGTGGAACTTGGTCTTCCATGGAGGCATTGGATGTAGAGATAAACCCTTGATGTCTGATGCACTGGTAGCATCTGCCTATCTTCAAGTGGTACCCTTCTGCAGGAGGGTTGTCCTTAGGTTTGAGACCGGAGCAGAAAGCATTAAACATCCTGATGCGTCTGATAGTCTGTAGATCTTCAGATGTTCTTGCAGCAGCAGGCTTCTTATAGATGGCTTCAATCTCCTATCTGAAAGGCTTGCCTCTGCGTACTCGAATATTCCTCTGAGGAGAGTCATCATCTTCTTCAACTTTCTCTTTACCCTTATAATTCAAGATGGGAAGAATGGGAATGACCTTATCCACAACAAGCTTGAATTGGGTCTGAGAGGAGGCCACACAGCGAAATTGTGTGCCTAAGAAGTGGGGCATCGTTTGTGCTCGATGCTAGATCTACCTTAAAGAGTTCTACCTCTTTTTGATTTCTTCCTTGTACGTCTGCAGCTTCATCCTTAACTGTGCAGAGTAGTCTAAAGATTCCCAAAGACTGAAGGTTAGACTTGCTTCAGGGTTGTCCAAATTGATATCTTCATAGTAGACAGAGTGACCTACCCCAGCATGATTCCAGAGAAGAATCACGTTGAGGTATGCAAGCAAATCCATCATCTGTTGTAGATTAACAGGCTTATAGAAGGGAACCTCGTCGGTGAGCACTCAGAGTCTTCTCCAGATGGAGGCTCCAGGTGGATAGCTGTGTCTGCCACGCGGATTATGCTAAAGGATAATGGAGTTTAAGTTTGGTGCTTTTGTCTGTCGTGGAGGAAAGATTCTGAAATGAGGTTCCTCCTGATAGCATGGGAGCTCAGGCAGTTCTTCCTCTGGTAGCACTTTGTAGTTGGGAAGAATGAAAAGATTGATTCCAGGGACGCCCTTCTTCCATAACTCGATGAAGTTGATGGAATCAAGCAGGAAAGCTTGATCCTCATCTGTGCAGATCCCCTTTCATCTCCATTCCCTATTGCAGCGTTCCTAGTCATTGACTCTGGGACGCTTCCACCCATGATAGTAGCGAACATTGACATCTGGGTCTGATGGTGGTTTCACTGGAGGAAGAGGGATGTTGGGGCTACGTCTGATAATCCAGTCATAGCCACTGTACTTTAGAGCAAAGTCGAGGGCCAGACTTCCATAAATGTATCCTAGCGAGAGAGTGGCCTTTGCAGCGTACCTCCTGCGTCTGAACAGCTCATCTTCAGTCAAAGTTTACAGCTTTTCATATGTCTGAGTCTGAGGTGCAGAGGAGGGTTCAGATGATGAGCCACCATAGATGACCATCTGCCTTGAGGCGCGGTCTGCGTCTGATTATGCTAAGTGCTCATCTACTCGTCATTCATCCTCTTCGGTGATCGGTCTTTAGATGGCACGTGGGCCAGAATCAACAGTCTGTACAAGATCTTCTCCAATATCCAGACCTTGTGCACTTGCTTCTAGTGCAGATTGTAGAAGGGCTTTGTTTAGCTCTTCGATTTCAGCTTCGTTTGCATCGTCATCAATGATGAGCGTCTAAAGCATCAGATGTTTGTTGGCCTCTTCTGTAGATGCAATTTCAGCTGTTTGAACTAGGGTAGATTCAATACGCCCTAGATCCTCCATGGCTGCACTATTCTATTCTTCCTCAGAAAGAGTCTTAATAGACTCAAGAATAGCCTCTGCCATGTCAGCGTCTTCCTTAGCTTTGTCTGTAGGGACTGAAGCTTCTTCATCAACCTTTCTTTTTAGCTCTTCAGCTAATAGAGTCTTCACATATTCTACTACAGATTGCTCCAACTCAAGCTGTTCTTTTGCTTCAAGGCCTTTGTCCAACTTAGCCTTTTTGGCAGCTTCTTTCCTTGAAAGCTCCTTAGCTTTCTTGATGGCTGCTGGTTCCTTTTTGTTGGCTGGAGGAGGAAAAGATGAGGTTTTAGGTTTAGGTGAAGCTTGGGTTTGGGAGAGGTGTGAGGTTTGGGTGAAGGAGAGATTTGGGGCTCAGAGGTAGGTGCATCAAGAATCTCAACATCTGATTCTTGAGTCTGGGAGGGCGTAGGTTAAGTTTCGATTTGAGATGTTGTCTGCATTGGTTCTGGTGAGGTGGTGAGTTTGGCTTTGGTAATGATGCAGATTTTTGTAGCTCTAGTGAAGGGCTTTTTGAGAGGTGGTTCAGGGATTGGTTTAGATGGAGTATCAGAAGCCTTTCTCTTTAAGGATGAGGGAGGGTCTGAGGATGGTTGTTTTGGCTTTTTGGGTTGGTCAGAGGGAAGTTGGGTGTGTCTGGTGGTTGGTTTTGTCTGTGGGGATTTAGGCTTAGGTAGTGCCTGTTCCTTTGCAACAGACGCAGATTCATCTGTTGATTCCTCCATAGGCTCCTTCTTTACTTTGGTGCCTTGATTCTTTACCCATTCAGGAAACTTGTGAGCTATTCCCATTGTCACAAAAGTTATTCCTGTCACTTGGGTATCTCCTTCAGACACGTCGAACTCAGACAGATTAACACCAGCATCCCTTATGAGTTGAGTGAACAACATGCAGTAAGGGATGGGGTTCTTCTGCTTCTTTGTGGAGAATTTGTCCTTGAAGGCATGCTCCAGATGATAGAAGATCATATCCGGAAGGTTGATCTTCTCTCCTATAACAATGTTGTAGATGCAGAATCTGTCTCTTTCACTTACGTGGTCCCTTGACCCTGTCCTTGGGAGCACAATGTTGAGCAGCATGTTGTGAAGGAGTCTGCATACATGAGTCATGTTGGCAGACCTAAGAAAGCTCTTCAGCACTACAGTTTTCTTCTTGGGGTCTTCGTCTGTAGGCCTTATCCCGTCATAGAGAAGCTTGTCCACCGTTTCTTGGGTGATGGTCTTCTCCCAATCTTTGTCAAAGACCAAACCCTCTTCAGCACAACCAATAGCCTTAGCTATGGTTGCAGGGCTGATCTCCATTTTCGTCTGACCAATCGTCCCCTTGATGCATTGGTCGTCTTCCATCTTCGCTATCCCCCAAAAGAGGGCATAGGGACCATGGTATCAGACACTGTGTTTTCCAACAAAGTTGGTCCACCCAGCCCTGGTGAACATGTCCTGAACGTCAAAGTCCTCCTTTGCAAGTTCGCTCAGATTCGCCTACTTTCTAGGAATTGAAAAGCTCCTCTGGAAAAGTTGCAACTGCTTCATCCATGTTGCGGATGAGTGGAGTAGCAGAAGATGCGGTTTGCTTCCTTGGTACCATTGTTCTTAGAAAGATTTTAGGTTTTTAGAAAGAAGAAATGAGAAAGTTTTTATCTTTGAAATCTTTGAGAAACCAAGAGTTTTTCAGAAAGATAAGAAAGATCAAACAAATCATCTTCTTTAGGCACTTCATCCTTTTATACTAGAGATGAGAAAGGAGAGGGAACATCATAAAAAGAGCAGTTTTAATATCATTAAAAACTTTTCAAAAACTGTCTCATCATGGTGAAAAGGGCGGCGCACATTTTGAGAGAAAAACAAAAAGACTTATAATCGTTGAGAACGTGGGCACCTTAACGTCTGTATACTTGAACACACATTAGTTCCAACAAATTAAAGAAGAGAAAATTAGATGAAGGGTATCGTCTGGTGAAAAGCAAATGTTTAATCTGAAAGCATATGCATATGCAGGTGATTCCTTATACAGACAAACGATCGTCAGACAAAGGCTTTGTAAAGATATCAGCCCATTGGTGATCTGTATCTACAAACTTAATATCAAAAACACGTTTTTGAACATAATCACGAATGAAATGATATCTGATTTCAATATGCTTTGCCTTAGAATGTTGTATAGGATTTTTAGATAAATTGATTGCACTAGTATTATCACAATATACAGGTATATTGTTTTCATAACTAGAGTAATCTTCTAATTTATATTTTACCCATAGTAGCTGTGAGCAGCAACTTGCAGTAGACTCATATTCTGCTTCTGTAGTAGATAAAGCAATTGAGTTCTGCTTCTTGCTTGCCCATGAGATGAGACAGGGCCCTAAGAAGTGACATCCTCCACTTGTGTTTTTTCGTTCAACTCTGTCTCCTGCATAGTCTCCATCGCAAAATCCTACTAACCTAAAATCTTGATTTTTCTTATAAAACAGACTGAGATTAGTGGTTCCCACTAGATAACGTAAGATCCTTTTAATAGCTTTAAGATGAGACTCTCTAGGATCTGATTGAAATCTAGTGCACAGATAGATGTTATGCATAATATCAGGTCTACTGGCTGTAAGATAAAGAAGTGAGCCAATCATACCTCTGTAGATCGTCTGATCTACTGGTTTGCCTAATTCGTCTTTACTTAAGTGACTAGAAGAATGCATAGGTGTTTTCATTGGTTTAGCGTCTTCCATTTTGAACTTCTTAAGAAGCTCCCTTGTATATTTCTGTTGATGAATATAAATCCCTTTGACATCTTGTTTGATCTGAAGTCCTAAGAAGAACTTAAGTTCTCCCATCATACTCATTTCAAACTCGCTTTTCATCAAGTTAGAGAAATCCTTGCATAAAGATTCATTAGTAGCTCCAAAGATAATATCATTTACATAAATTTGAACTATAATGAAATCTTTGCCAACTTCTTTTCTGAAAAGAGTAGTATCTACTTTGCCTCTCATAAAACCATTTTCTAAAAGAAAAGAGCTCAGTCTGTCATACCAAGCACGAGGTGCTTGTTTCAGACCATACATAGCCTTTTTGAGTTTGAAAACATGTTTTGTCATAGTGGAATCCTCAAAACCAGGAGGTTGTTTAACATAAACCTCTTCTTCAATAAAACCATTTAAGAAGGCACTCTTGACATCCATTTGAAAAAGCTTAATATTTTTATGAGCATCAAAAGCAAGCATGATTCTAATAGCTTCTAGTCTAGCTACAGGAGCAAAGGTTTTTGTGAAGTATATACCTTCCTGCTGATTATAGCCTTGAGCTACTAATATAGGTTTGTTTCTTACCACCTTTCCTTGTTCATCTAGTTTGTTTCTGAAGACCCATCTTATTCCAATGATGCTTTTGTTCTTTGGTTTGGGGACAAGGGTCTAGACGTCATTTCTGGTAAACTGGTTTAATTCTTCTTCCATGGCTAAGATCCAATCATCATTTGTCAGGGCTTCGTCTATTGTTTTTTGCTCTATTTCTGAGACGAAGGTGTAGGATGCTTGGCCTCTAAAGGATGATTTGGTCTTTACACCTTCTTTCTGATCTCCTATGATCTGATCTTGTGGATGATAAGTCATGGATTTCCAGTCTCTTGTCTGTGGTTGAGAATCAGACGCTCCTTCAATCTGAGGAAGAATTTCCTGAGAGGGTTGAATTTCGTCTGACTTTGGTGCGACAGTCGAACCTATCTGCATATCTGCAAAATCATCCTCAGGATCTGATAGTCTCCTATCAGATGTTAGTCCACCATTGAACTTAATATGGATAGATTCTTCTACAACTAAGGTCCTTGTATTAAAAATTCTGTAGGCCTTAGATGTATCAGAATATCCTAGAAAAACACCTTTATCCACGTTAGAATCAAATTTTCCCAATTGATCTTTGGTGTTTAAGATGTAACACTCACACCCGAAAGGATGAAAGTAAGCAATTTTGGGTCTTCTTCCTCTCCATAGTTCATAGGGAGTCATTTCAATCATAGGTTTGATCAATATCTGTTTTGAACATAACAAGCAGTGTTTATAGCCTCTGCCCAGAAATGTTTAGGAAGAGAGTTCTCACAGAGCATGGTTCTAGCCATCTCTTGCAGAGTTCGGTTTTTCCTTTCAACTACTCCATTTTGCTAAGGTGTTCTCGGTGAAGAGAAGTTGTGGAAAGTTCCATTCTTTTTGCAGAAAGACTTGGACTTAGCATTTTCAAACTCAGTTCCATGATCACTTTTGATGCAAGAGAAGCAAAAGCCCTTTTCATTTTGAACTCATTTACAGAATATTTCAAAGACTTTGAAAGACTCATGTTTATGGCCTAGGAAGTATACCCACGTATATCTTGAATAGTCATCAACAATAGCTAAGCCATATTTCTTTCCGCCCAGACTCAACGTTCTGGTAGGACCAAATAAATCCATATGCAAGAGTTGCAATGGTCTGGAGGTGGAAACAACATTTTTAGATTTAAAAGAAGTTTTAATTTGTTTCCCCTTTTGATATGCTTCACAGAGAAGATGAGTTTTCCAAGAAATCTCGGACAATCCTCTTACTAAACCCTTTTTCAAAATTTTTGAAATGTGTTTCAGATTCACGTGCCCAAGTTTTTTATGCCAAATCCATCTTTCATCTTCTCTGGATAGTAGACATGTTACCTTCTGCTTGCTAAGATTTATAAGATCAATTTCATACAAGTTTTTGTGTCATCTGGCATAAAAGACAGACTTGCCATAATCTGTTTTGACTATGCATATGTCCTTGTTGAAGGAGACCATATAACCATTGTCACACAATTGACTTATGCTCAGTAGGTTATACCTTAGACCTTCAACATATAGGACGTTGTCTATGGAGGTTAGGGAGGACATACCAACTTTACCTATGCCTGTGATGCGTCCCTTTCCCATGCCTCCAAAGGCAAATGCTCTGCCTTCAATCAACTTTAGGTCTAGGAACATAGACCTTTCTCCCGTCATGTGTCGTGAGCAACCATTATCCAGGTACTAGCTCAAACCCTTGCCTTTTCCTACCAAGGATATCTGAAATGGGAATAATCTGAGACTTTGGTACCCAAATCTTTTTTGGTCTAGCAGCATTAGTGCCCTTAGACATTTGCTTCTTCTTGTGTATGCATCTGAACTTGGAGTGCCCAGATTTTCCACATAAGTCACATTTGTCTGGATTAGACTGAGTAGAAGCAGATGCATCTTTTTCTAAGCCTAAACCAGATTTATCATGGGGATGTTGATGACATTTTAAAAGCATAGTGAGAGTGTTGGAACTCTCCAGAAACTTCCGAAAGTCCTTAGTTAAACATGCTACTTCTTCCCTTAGTTTTTCAACTATGGATGAATCGTCTGTTTGACTAGGGGTGCTGGTTTGACTTAGGCTCTCTTCCAGAGTCTTGACTTTTTCTTCTAGTTCTGCATTTGATTTCTTCAGCAATTCTATTTCACAAACAGATTGTTTGAGTTTTTGTTTAAATTTTTTACATTGCTGAGAGATCATATGATAGTTCTGAAGTAAAACATCATAAGGCATCTCTTCTTCATTGTCTGATGAAGAACCAAATGAGCTTTCAGATTCAGAATAAGTTTTTACCTCAACTTTTTCTTCTATCTCTGCCATTAGACATACATTTGCTTGTTCATTGTCTGAGCTGCTACTTTGCTCACTGTCTGAGTCATCCCATATGGCCATCAGACTTTTCTTCTTTTTCTTGCCACAGTAGGACTTCTTTTTCTTTAGCCTTGGACATTCAGATTTCATGTGTCCAGGCTTTCTGCACTCGAAATAGATGATCTCTTGACTGTCCTCCTTATCTTTCTTCTTGAATATGGAATCTTTCTTTCTGGAGGACTGTCTGAACTTGTTTTTCTTTTTCAACATTTGCTTGAATTTTCTTGCCATGAGAGCGACTTCATCATCTGTAGATTTGGCAGAGCTTTCGTCTGATTCTTTTGTTTGAACCTTCAGGGCCTTGGGGGCTCTTTTCTTTTCTTCTTTGATGGTGTTGGTTTCACCAACTTTGAAATTGTTAGTGTTGTTTGCAAGTAGTTGACCTTTGTTGTGCAGATGTACTTCATGCACTCGTACTCCTAACAACTCATCCTAAGATAGGGTTCTCATGTTCCTTGCTTCTTGGATAGTTGTGGTCTTGGGTTCCCATACTTTGGGCATGCTATCAAGAAGCTTTAGGTTGACCTGAGCTTTAGTGTACGTGTGACCAAGGGATTCCAGGTCTGAGAGAAGGACCTAAAGTCTCCCAAACATGTCATCGACACATTCTCCTTCTTTCATGGAGAAACTTTCATAGTATCTGGTCAGAGTGGCAGCTTTTCTTAGTTGAACATCTTCTATTCCTTCATAGTTGGTGCAGAGAGAATCCCAAATCTCCTTGGCCGATTTCAGTCTACGCACCTTCTTGTACTCATTTTTGGTTAAAGCACAAGTCAAAGTATATCTGGCCTTGTTGTTGAGTTGGAGGATGTTGTAGTCATCTTGAGTCCATTGATCCTCAGGCCTTCTAATGGGAATATCTCCATTTATGATGATATTCCATAGTTGATACTGATTGGACTTGATGTACATCTCCATACGATCTTTCCAGTAAGGATAGTCATCTCCAAGAAAGGCTGGAGGCCTTGTTAGAGAGGCTCCCTCAGGAATGAACTAATTATCGTAACTGGCCATCTGGATCTTTTCCTCTAGACACGGTCAGGTGCTCAACCCTTAGAGGTTGAGCTCTTATACCAAACTGTAAAGGCAAAAGTCACAAGAAGGGGGGGGGGGGGCGTAGAATTGTGACTTATAAAAATTTTCACAAACTTTTATAAATAGAGTGTAGCATCTGATCAGATATAGAAGATTTAAGAAAAATGCTTCAACAGACGATAACTCAACAGATGAAAGTCTTGTAAACGAAACAAGTTTTAATCACAACCCAAAGTCAGTTCGAAGCAGTTATAAGAGATGTAAGACAAAGAAAGACAACATAAGAGTTTATACTGGTTCGTCTCACCCCGAGACTACATCCAGTTCTTGGCAAACCACCAAGTTCCAATAACTTATCACAAGTTACAAGTACTTTTCACTGCCACTTATGGCTCACCCAAGTAGTATTTCACACTTAGCCTCTCCAAGCTAAAACCCAAGTATTCTTTACTTCCAAGCCATTTCTGGCTCTAAAACAAATCATTGGATTTGTTTTTACAAAGGGCACGTAGACTTTCGAGCTATCGTCTTACAGACGGATATACAAGATTAAGAGCTAAGTCTTTTTCTCTCAGGATACACAAAGTGGTTTGAGAGCTTTTTACAAAAAAAAAAAGAAGGTTTGAAAGAATGGTTGAATTTGGATTCAATTTTCTTGTATTTAGCATTTCAAATCTTCTATTATATATACACTTGATGAGGAAGTAACCGTTGTCTCTAAATGGTCTTCTTTCTTGCATCTGACCATGGTTTAAAGGAAGGTGGTTGAGGGCATTTAATGTGAGCATTAAATGCTTGTCACCAACTAGTCATTTTGAGCTGATAAAGTATTCTACTTATCTTTCTTGAGATATACTCCAAATCCTTTTACTGCAGTGGTCACGTCGCTTGTTAAGACAAGTACTAATTGTTAGCTGTAGTGCGTCTTTTGAGGCATGGGAAGCTTCAGAAACTTTGACTCTTCTTTCTATTCCCTTTTATGCACTTCGACAGATCCTAGGAGGATGTTCTATGAACACTCCCTACAAAACAGATAGCAAAACGATAGTGCATTTACAATGTCTTTAAATGCTTCTTCAGACTATAGCGTCTGTCGGCGTATCATCTGTATCTTAAAGATGCAGATACAACGTTTTTGTCTGTTGGCATTTATAAGATGCAATCTTTTTCCTTAATATTTGTTTTGCATATAATCAAAATAATTGAAGGTCCTGATTCATTTTATGACTCAACAAATGTAATGACTTTTAAATTTATTTTAAAAGACTTTTAAGATTAGGATTTTTGTAGTTTGGATTTGAATGGATTTATAAAATATGAATTCATAAGATTTGAAAGGATTTTAGGGATTTACAAGATTTTAAAGGATTTCATGAATTTTTAGAAAACATTCAAAATTACCATAGTCGATGAAAAAGATAACAAATAAATGATAAAGATTTGGATAAAAAAATAAAATCATCACAACTTTTTCAATCTTTCTCTATCTCTTTCTCTTTTTTTTTTTTAGAATTGAAAGCAATAGTATCAATGCCACTAGAAAGATCTTCTAACACTTTGACTTGATTGTTGGTCATGATGAGCTAGAATTCCCTCCATGCTCAGATCTACTCCCCTTATGATAGCTTAACTTTTTAGCGGAAACCTCCATACCTAAGGGAATGAGATGGTAGACTTGATACGATGATGAAGGCTAGTAGGGTGGTTCGTAGTGATTTGGCGATATGAACGCATCACTGTTAGGATCATATGAAGAGCGCTTGTGTAGGATTAGAAGAAAGAGATGACCAATTACTCTAGCAATATTACCACCATCAAAGAGAAAAGTATGCGTGATGATGGAAAAAAGAAAATGTCTGGAATGGAAGAGTAGAAAAATTCCAAGGGTTTGGGCAGGATTATTTGACATTTGTGGTATTTATACATAATACTAGAATGTCACAGAAAATCCATCAATATCCAATTTACAAAACAATCCATCGAAATCTATAGGATTTTGAATACCAGATGACTTTTTTTAAGTTGTAAAAAATCTTGATTGAATACCACCAGATTTTGTTGTCATGAAAAAAATCTTGAAAGTCTTGATTGAATACCATAATAAAAAAAATTATTGAACCATCAAATATTCAAGATTGAATTGTACCAAAAAAAAAAATTCAAGATTCAATTCTAACACAAAAAGGAATAAAATTATCAAAGTTACAAAAGTCAGTGTAGTAAATGTAGAAAAAGGTGAAACCTAATGTAGAAGAAACCTATTGCAAAACTATAATGC